>BGPR01004128.1:28901-58381 GCA_013235015.1 Araneus ventricosus | reverse complement strand
GTGTAAATATTTCATTTTACTTTATTTTTTATGTTTTCCCTCTTTTATCACTTTTTATAACGATTTGTATTGTAACTATTTTTTTCTCTCATCTTACAGTTTTTCTTTATCGGTACTTATTATTAGCGACAAATTATTGCATGTGCAAAAGTGCAATTTTGCGCATCTTCTCTGCCTGTGTAAACAAAAATGCTCTGTAAAAACAAGTAACTTAGTAACGTAATGCGCAAAAGCAGTGCTGCCGAATGGACCCTCCCTGACAACATTTGTAAACTTGCAGTGTTGAATATTTACTCATCAGGAATAGGAGTTAAGGAAAAGGAGAGGACATCCCCTCAAATGGAGTGGTGTCATCTTATGTCTTTCGCTTTGCTGTGACGTCATATCCTTTATCCTAGTGTAAGGTACACGATGAATTTCAAAATTAAATTCGTGTTCCATTTCAAGTATATCAGATGCGCACTCCATAATTGTCATTCTTGAAAAAAGATTACAGCTTATAGAACAGAATACTCTTTCTTTCAACTTCGTAGTATGTTTTTGATATGTGGTTATAATACATTTTAGTCTTCCGAGTCACACCTTTTTTCAATATTGTTTAACAACGGATTCGGAAACCCTCCGCGCTTTTGCGCATGCGCCGGGTGGAGTTATTTTCATCAAAATAGGGGGAAAGTGAAGAATGGAAGGGCAATATTTACATTTTACTGAGCGTGATCTAACATGAACTCAAGAAATGCGCTCATATGACTTGTCCAAAAGTGGTAGTCACGGAATCCGTTGCTGAACAGTAAGTTATATGCATTATTAACGCATTTGTTTTAGATGACAAGCAATGAAATATTTAAGAGACTCCGTAGTTTATTTAACTCACCTTGCCGAAAGTGATGTTATATTTTCTAACTTGATCTGGGAACATTTCAGGTTTCCATGAAGATGATCTTTTGATAAAAACCTTGTCTTTAACTCCAGTTTCAAACACACTATAATTTTGAACCGCTTCAATGGCCGGGTCCTGCAACATAATTCATTGAATGCTTTATTTGAAAATAACCTTTATAAATTTTATTGAATACAGACAGCCGATAAACATACCTTTTTGCAGTACAGAAATAATAAATAAAAAATATTAATCAATTGTCATCATATTAAATGACTTGATCTGCTGTGTTTAAACTTCCAAATTTTTGTGTATTCATATCAGACTCATTCTATCACAAACCAAATCTTTAATTGAGAAGCCTCTAACTCTTTGAAAAATAACCTCTTTTACCCTATTGCCGAGACTTTGAGCAAAAATCGTTTCCTGGCAAAATATGACATTGAATGAGAAACACAAATTCGTAGAAGATTAAATTTATCATTTCTTTTGCAATTTTGGTCAATGGTAATTTGAGATAAATTTGATATATGAGTGATATTTAAATTTCCGCAATTAACTTGCAGAAATTTAAATATGACTCATATATAAAAATATTATTATAATATATTTATTATAAATGAATGCAATTAGCAATTTAATATATGATATATGTTTAAAATCTATATAAACTGTTCGATTTATGTATCATTGATATAGCTTTTTGTTAATGGGTACACGTTAGGGATTGCAATCCGGCACCAATTTCAATCCGGTCGGATCCGGCCGGATTGGACACATCAAAACTATTTTGCCTTTTCATTCCAAAATCAACTGTATAAAAGATGATAAAGTGAGTGTATTACAAAGTTTATAAAAAAAGCGCTAATTTCTTATGAAATCAACTTTATTTACACTGTTATAATTAATCAACATTTACGTATGAATCAACAATAAAAACTTAGTACAGTCTAGCTAGTTAAATTGTAATTGTTATATTAGTTTAGTAATAATTAGATAATGACGGGCGGTTAAGTTCAGTCTCACTTACTAGATTTCACAAATGACATCAATGATAACTTGCAATGTAACTTATATTATGTAAGTAACTTATATTAAATCTAACTAAATCAAGCTTGTCAACTGAAATCACAATAATTAGGTGTTTTAGACACGCCAAGCAGTCTCATTCTTATAATTATGACAGTCATCATGAATCTGTTAAATCAATGGCACAATTATACAATAACGAGTTTAAAACTTCTTCGTATTTTTTAATATACTTACTTTAAATTATTATTTTAAGTAAAACAATTAAAAAAACTCACTTTGGTTTTGAAAAAATTATCGTAGGAAACAAAAAGTGTTAATTGTGTCATCTGTCAATCGACTTCTTACAGAGCTACAAATATAACCAGCGGCCTAGAAAGCCCTTTCTGCTTCTACACTTGTTGGTTTTATTGTCAACAAATACTCATGAATAGAAGACAAGTATTTTCCTCGAACTCCTTCACTTTCACATGCAGTCATTTCCTTTCTTAATGTTTTCTCATGATCTTTCTCTTTTTTCTGGTATTTATGCTCTAGGTTTTCATATCTTTCTGGATTTGCATCTGTAATTCTTTCTGTAATGTCCAATCACTTTTCAATGACGATGAATCTGAGTTATTTTCTACTGTATTTTCTACGTTTTCTTTAAAGCTATCATTTTGAACAACTCTTTCTAAGATAATTTTCATTTCTAGTCTTGCAACTTTTTTTTTTCGGCATAGTAAATGTATCATCAGTTCGTCTTGTATCATCATCATATTTTTTTTTATTCTGTAAGTATATTAACATTCCTGTTTTCATTTGGAATTTGTTTCAAAAGTGGCATGTTTGTTTTAGAACTTTTAGACTAGTACCTGCAATGCAACACAAATAGGTACATACTTACAATTTAAAACGTTATTTCGGCCACTATGTAAGAAGAAAGTTGTATTATAAAGAAAAATCAGAAAAATGGATCGTTACTCAATTCATTTCTAAGTCTAATTATCTACTTAAATCATTCTCGTACTCGTAAATGCAACATAAACATAATTCATCCATCAATTGAACAATAAAAATGTCTATATGTGAAGCGGATGAGTCAGCGTCGAACGACTCGTACACACCACGCATTTAAGTACCTACTCTTGCAACAACGCGAGTATTTTTTCAAGAAATCGTCTTCATGTATTTTTTTTAATTTACCGGATCCGGTGATCGGATCCGGCAAACTGGTGCCGGATCCGGCAGCGTCTAATGATGCCGGATCCGCCGGATTACCGGATCCGGTTTTCCGGATTGCAATCCCTAGTACACGTATCTATTCTAAAGAAAAAATTTCTAAGATTGTCGAATTCCATTTTTGCTCTTAAAACGAAATAAAGTGCATTTTATTGTAAGTCTTATAAGGGATTATTGTAAGGGAATTTATATTGTAAGGCTTAGGAATTTATATTACACGAGCTTTCTGCAGTACAATGGTAGCTAGATAATATGCAAAAATCTTAATCAACTATAGTAAGGCTTATAAACAATCAACAAGAAAAAAATTACAAAGGGATCAAAATTAAACTTTAAACTACAACGAAAAATATTTTAATATATGCACAATAAAAGTTAAAGAGTAAAATTTAGGACACAATAGATAAAATGAAGACAATGTTTAAGTATCGCGCAATTGCAGCAGCAAAACAAAAACAGAGAACAATAGAACTGAAGATCATTCAAAGAAAGCCAAATTAAATAAAGAAAGAAATAAAAATAAACTCAGAGTGAATCGAATACAACCAAAAACAAAACAAGAAATCCATTCTAGTCCACTTCCTCAAGGGCTAGGAACTATTCGAAATGGATTCAAATTAATATTTGGGAGTTTGTCTGTAAGAAGCTAGCATTACGCCAAACATAACCTCTCATATCCCGAAATTTCCAAACAGAGGACAATGGGAATGTACATTAAAAGCAAATAATCAAAAGAAATAGGAAAATCACAAACATCAAAACGCTAATACGATGATTAAAAATATCAGCCATCACACTCTATTAATAAGTTTTCATACATAAAAAAAACTTACCCTATGATCATAATTGAGAGATGAGAAAAACCTTCATGCGAAAACTAACCCACGCTAATATTCTCCAAGGAGGAGTTATTAAAGTAAACACTAGTCCCCTGGCGCCATCTATATTCGCAGAAGAGGCAGAACAAAAACAAAACAGAGGCAGGAATTTCTTGTAAGGGAATGAAATCAATTCAGACACATTAAGAAAAAAAAGAAACTATAGTAACATATTCGTATTGTAATATTACTGTGGCAAAATACTCAATAAGAACAGCATGCTAAAAGAGTTTTTCTTAGAAAAATTGTGGTTGTGGGGGTATATTGATATAGACTACATTCCGAAATCGGCTGACACACCCAGTAGCAACCGGGAGACAAAGGGGGTACTATTGCCCCGAGCGATAGCCTTAGGGGCGCCATAGGGACAAAATATTAGTGCATTGGTGTTGTAATGTCTTGGCCTAGGTGTGACCAAATAAATTCAAGCTTAGGTTGGCATAAGTACTTTTATTAATACAGCGATAATTAATAGACACTTCTCGCAGAGAAGTCTTGATTAAATATGATTATTTACAAAGTAATCATTAACATCATAGTTCTAGAACGTCAAAGTTCCAGGGCAATTAGTCCCTAAAGAATTGTATTCACAGGATGGTTAGCTTCCACCTATCAATGTAATTCCGAACCCCGAGACTACCAGGAGTGCTCGCAAGTTCATGAGCCGAGAGTTCGGGGATGCCGATTCCTCGGGGTTGCCTACCAAAGTCCGAATTCAGTCGGGACTTTCAATCCGCTGATCACACAGCTCTCTTCGGTCCTCCGGAGCCTGAAACCTAGTTCGAGACTCCTAATCCGTTTCTCTCCGCCGTCCTTCCCTCGAACATTCAGTTTTTATTCACCCCTGAAGGGGTGGGTGAAGTGGTGAAGCTCCACCTACCCTTTCCTACATTGGATAATGGAACTCTCGTTGACCAACAGCTCACCTTCCTAGTCGTCAACCCCGATTGTGGGAAGGTTCTTGAGTTTTCGCCACCACCGGCCTATTAAGGGATGACACCAAAGGGTACCGCTAATGTGTTCGCTAACAGTGATGGATTCCTCGGCATTGTGGCGACATTGTGGCAAGTGAAGTCCTTTTTCTTGCGCCCGTCTCGTTAGCGATGTCCAGGTGCAACTGTCCTGCTGTTTACCGCCAATATCAAAAGGGACGGCACTCTTTTTCTCATGGGAATTGTGCTCGCGGGAAGGAAACATTACAGTGTCAATTTTTAAAGCTAAATATCATGAAGGGACGAAAAAACGCCATGCCTCCGGCGCCATTTATCCTTTCTAAACCACTAATGACGACTGGGGGGCCAAAAAATCATTCTATGCCCCGTGCGCCAGTTACCTTCGCTACGCCACTGGACGCACCGATGGTCCACCATACATGTGTGCCAGATACACATTAAATCTGACCTTCTAATTTTAAAATCCCGATCGGCATGTCTCTATAAGAGATTCGCATGAAAAAGCATCAAACGTTTCTAAGACAACTCTTTACAAATCTTTCAATGTACTTTGGCGGTAGAACTTTCTACATACAGAAACTAATACCCCGCTTAGCAAGTACTTGGGCAATGGTGGCAAATACGACAAATAGTAAACAATAGGTAGCATATTGTGAATGAAAGGGGGTCGTTATATATTTATTCTTTGAGCAACCCGAATTCCATCTGAGACATCGTCTTCATTTTCTAACAAGCGTACAAAATTAATAGGCCTCTCAAAGCAGCCCACGTGAAGCATCGAAACGGGCCGTTATGCTAAAAAACAAATCAAATTCAATTCTTACCAGAATTATTATCCATTTCAGCCCATACTCGTCTCTCGTTTTGTGCATATATTCTTGTAAACCAGCAAATTCCTTTTTTCTCCAGGTGAAATCTCTGTTACCTTCCATGTGGTCGATGTCCAGAAACTGAACATCCTGTATAAAAAGTATAAAACGTTTTTTAACGCAAATTATTGTATATGAACAAAATACAAAAATTAACTAAATCTATATTTCTGAATCATCTTATTAGAGTACTCAGCATTCGTAGTAGCTTTTAATTCCTCACTAAATTTTCTACTGAAAATCTTCAATTTCAAATTCGGTAAAATGCTTAACGTTATGTAATGAACACCATAAATTAGTAACACCGTATAAACAACACTATATATTCCTAACACTATATAATATAATTCCAGATGAAATATTTGTCACCATTCATGTGGTTGATGTCCAGAATTTGAACATCCTGTTTAACAAAATTTTAATTTTTTTTTTACTAAAATTAATTATATATATGAAAAAAATTTAAAAAATTAATTAAAACTCTATTTCAGCATTATAAAAGTAGGATATTGTAGCAAAGGTCTCTCTGTGGTGTATGGTGTAAACAGTCCAACACGCAGGATAATGGAGAATGAAGGTTTATTTACAAATTTGCAGGAAAACACGTAGCACGGGTACAGGAAACAATAGTCCTTGCACAGATTACCAATGTAAATAGACAACAATTCACAGGTAATGACAGTTCAGCACTTTGATATCTAACAACACAAACAGTCAGCAAATAACTAGAAACTAGTAGACCATAACTGCACCTTCAATAGCGCTCAGCTCACCAGCTCGCACTGCGGGTGGAACTCCAAAGTCATTCGCGCTCCGAGGCGATCCCGTCGATCAAGACGCTCCTCTGATCTAAGTGCCGTCCTTAAATATTCTCTCCGACACGCCGTGACGTCACATGGTGTTTTCTCGTGTATTCCCTTTCCTAGTAGAAATATCGAGAAAAGGGTTGCATTTTCGGGAATCATCTATTTGTCGATAAGGTCGCCAAGTTTGTCGCCAAGGTCAGGGTGCCATAACTGTCGCTGAGGTTACTCCATGCTTAACCTTGTAAAACTCTCTTCCCAACCATAAGACTCGCATTGCTGGGAAGTACCTTTCCATGTTTGTAACAATATATATCATGCTCAATAGCTTTGAATTCTCTTCTAAAATTTGCTACAACAAATTCGGAAAAATTCGTAACATTGTATAGTGTATAATAAACTCTAAGTATACTTAAAAAACTATATGTAAATATGGCACCTTTTAATAACACCATTCTGTGTCACGATTTTACAGTATTATCAGGCATGAGTTTTCATAAATCGTAATGAATCGTATAATTAATTCGTGTCATGAATAATATCATAACCAATAAAAATTATGATGCTTTTCAAAGTAGATTGAATAGGTTCATCACACTGACCAGTCATCATCATTGACAATATCCGAACCTTCCTTATTGGCTTAATTAATGTAAATCGAAATCGTTCTATCAGAATATCATTTTAAATAAATTAAAGAAATTCTTACTCAACAAATAAGTTTTTAATTTCAAACGATTAAATTTGAAGTTAAGGGCATATATTTTTTCATTCTCATCAAAAGAATTTTAACTTCATTCCTTTCTGTTTGTTTGAATCATTCGTAACAAAAAAATGTTTATTGCTTTTCTCTCTTTCTGCTCGGGTCATTCACATAAAAAAACTAAAATTCTTTCCTTTCTTTCTGGTCGGTTCATTCAGATCAAAAACCTTTTTTTTCCATTCTTTAATCATTCCAAGTCTTTTACTTTCAGTGCTTCGCATGAAATATTGCAAACTATTTCAATATTGATTTTCTGGAAATTTTAAGCTTGCATTTGCTGAATCATGTTTAACTGCAGTTTATGTGCCGTGAAACCGGAAGTTCTTTCTTACTTGTTTAAGCGTGCTAAATCAAAACTGTTCAATAGATCGGAGACTAAATTTGGTTGATATTTTATAAAAACAAATAATCCAAACATTGATTTTTGCACTCGATTAATCTGCTTGAGACAAAGCTGGTTTTGAAATTTCCATTTATGAATATAAATTCAAGGATATGCCTTTATTTCTCGCCAACGTCGATGGTCGTGCGAAGCAAGACATATTAATGGCATTCTGGCTGTTTATTTATATTTGGTTATTTGAAAGTATAAATCTTTCGATGCGTTGGTTTGAAGAAGAATTTTTCTTTCCCACTGGAGATATCTCAAATATGAGGATGAGAAGTCGCCGGATAAGTGAGCGGGATCTCACTTCTCCGGTGCCTAAAACAATAGTGAAGGGGCTCGTTTGGCCCCACCTCCGATGATCGGTGATACCCTTGTAATGGAGGGGAGGTCGTCGTATGTGCCGCTCGTAATAGGGGCTATTATGCGTTTGGACAAAGTGCCCGTGTTTTCTAACGCGATAGCCTGTCATTCAGATAGAAAGATGAAGACCCACACCGGCCCGGCTTACCCTAAAGGGTGTAAGGCCGAACATGAGCCGGTAGGGAGCGAACAGTTCAAATCAACAGTAAATAAAAACAATGTTACAATCATTAATAGTTCAATCCAAACACTTAAAATTTAACTCCCGCAGAGCAAAAACAATTAAGACGCTAAATTTCACATAAATCAAAACGTTAAAATAAAGCGCAATTCAATAAAACACACAATAACATACATTTACACAATACACAGCACCTGATATTAAAAGTTAAAATAGCTTAAAAAATCAATCTGCAAAGAATAAAACACGCAGAAACAGACAAGAACAGCTCCAAAAAAACTCACGAACACAAAAAGACACAACATACACACTACAAACGTATGAAACGAAATAAACGCAAACCAAAATTCCTCACTCCCAACCGCAGCAAAACCGCACAATACCTCGCTGATTACTGCTCTTTAATAACTATGTACTCCAGGCTGGAATGAATTCACATTTTACTTTCACTAGTTTATTAGTACTACTATATGTGATGAAATAAGAGCTATATACTTATTTACAATTACTATTCCCGTTTAAGATTACTCATAATTATCACTCGGAGTTCACCTCGAGAACTCCTACAAAAACGTGCACAGGCTGTGCAGAAACCAACTTCATTAATGGCGTCTACCACCTTGCTCCCGCGCAGCTGTTTCTTCCACTCTTCACTTCACATCCTTCGGCTGAGAGCCGGAGCAGTTACGCGGAGGTAAGTGGCATGACACACTCTATATCCCTACCATCTTGACCACGAGAGAGAGACCTGACTAAATTTACACCCAGAAAGCAAAATGCCCGTCAAATCTGGTTGTATAAAAGAAAATAAAAAGCAACAAATAAAAATTTCCTAAAAAGTAACAATTGTGAAACCCCATGTTATAAAATTAGACACAACTAAATAGTAGGTTGTCAATAAGATAAAATCAATTAAATACTCTAAAAGACAAAGGGTGGTAAAATCGTAAAAAGCCATTACAAAATACACAGTAGTTAAAACGGGACCCCGCAGGCAGTCAAACCCCAGAGTCAAAATTTAGCAAGGTTAAAACAAACGATCCATGTACTACAGGTCAAAATAAAACACCAAAACAGAGCGCGAAAAAAAGAACACGGAAGCCTTCTAGGAGGAAGCCAATTTTTTTCCTCTTCACCGAATATTGATCGGCTATATTTCTAGTCCGTCGTCTGATGGCAAATAAACCCTATTTTTTTAAGCGGACAGAAACGAATATTGGAATGAATAGAGGATAATAGCCTTTGTAGCTGAAAATCACAAAAAACCCCTTTTTCAAATTTCAAAACACAGCGGAAAGCGTGGTAAAAAGCAGACCAAGTAAAATATCTGTAAGTTCGAATTTCTAAAAAATTAATTAGAACTTCGAAAAATAAGTTTAAAAATTATAAAAATAGGCATTAATAAAACCTTAAAATAAAACATAAAAAAGCAAAATAGAACGAAAAATACATTTACAATGAAAGCAAAATGGAAGAAAATTGTAAAAGAACCAAAATGGCGATTCTCCTCAGAGGCCACACGCCATTGTAGCTCTAAAGCAGGACAAAAATTTTCTGAATAAAGGAAAGACCATTAGTCAAAATTATTCCTTTATGTGGCCTGAATTTTTGTCCAACCCCTGAAAATAGGATAAAAGGAAAAAAAGAAAAACATGACAGATACCTGTACAACAGAATCAAAAATGAGACAAACCAAAAAGCAATCCTCTTTCAAAAACAGACGCTCTAAATAAGTGAGGCCGATAACATCAAGAAGCAAGCTCGTAGCGTCATCTATGAAGAAGAATTCAAACTATTCTCCAGAAAAACAGAGATTCTTAAAACTGTTTCTTTGGAAATTTATTGACTTCTGGGAAACTACCAGGATACCCGTTATCTTTTAATATATTTTTTAAATTATCTAAAGCTTTAATACAAGTATATTGGTTATTACAAATATTTTTAATCCTATTAATTTGAGAAAATATAGAATTTCTTAAAATTTTAAACTGAAGACATGTATGAAAATTGCAGAGTGTAATAGCTTTGAACTTAAAATCTTTACGTTTATCATAAACTCCGACAGAGACTCCTGAATTTATAATTTTATGCGCTATGAAATTCGTATTATATGAACCAAGCATAGTAAATAAAGTATTTTTTTGAAAAAAACCTTTTTCCTATTCCAATAAGCCGGAAAAAATCCCACAGATACAATTATTCAAAAATAATCAAGCCTTAAAAGAAAATTAAAAAATTAAAAAAACCATAAAAATTCATAGAAAACAATAAACAATATATTGTTTATTGTTTTAGACATGTCCTTTGGCTTGTGAGATGCAAATAGAGCTGGATAATGAAGAACTAGAGGTATTTTGTAAAATTAAAAATGTTATTTATTTAATTCATTGTAAAGAATGTAATCTTAACTATATTGGTCAAACCTGCACAAATTTAAATATTAGAATTAATGGACATAGATCAGCAATAAATAATTTCAGAAATAACAATTCTCATGATTATGAGCTTATTCATTTCCAGGAACATAGTTTCGAGAACACTATTGTTTGTATCCTTGAAAATAATATTATAGATCTTAATGAAAGACTTAATTTAGAAAATTTGTTCATTTGCAGTCTAAAAACTCTTTTCCCATATGGACTTAACAGCAAATTAAATGGTGAGGGATACAGTGAATTCAATAAAATTTGTATCTATAATAAATTCAACATTTTCGAAGATTTTCTAAAAACAACTAATAATAAAAAATTTAGATTAAAAAGATTTAATGGTAAAGGTGGTAATTTTGCTATTATATTGGAGGAATTTCAGGAATTATGTAATCTTGACCATAACTTTGATAATATTAATAAAATTAAAAACTATATTTTTAAACTTAGAAATAATAGACTTAAATGGTTCTTTAATAACAAATTTGAGGAATTAAAATTTAAGAATGTCAACATTAAATATATTTTCTTTGATTTAGTAAAATTTAAACTTGGAATTACCAACAATGGACTTCTCTTCAAGGTTAACAAAATTGAAAGAAAGGAATTTTGTGTTATTACTTTCCTTGATCTCGTGTTTGAAGGGTTAAAGTTACCTAAAATTTTTCATGATAACAAAAAATATTTTCCTGTTAAAGATATTTCTGTCATTTCAACTGCATTTAAATTTTCAAGGACTCTTAAACAGCAAATTTGCAACTATAATTACTTTTGTAAAAACCTAAATGAGATTAACAATACACACTGCTATTGTAATGATGAAGATTATAAGGATTTTATTGATAAAGACAGGGGACATATTATCACGGGTAATTTAAATATTGTTAAATCCATATCTCTTAGAGATATTATGAAAAAGGGAACTAAATTTAGGCTTAGAAAAAAAGTTGGTCCTATTAGGATTGTTAATTCCATCAATTGTGACTTAAATATTTTTATTGCAAAAGTTGCCAGAAAATATCATTGGCCCATTGAGGGATTTGGAGAATGGAAACAGTGCATCTTAAAAGAAGTAAAGAATAGAATTTATAATAATGATTGTAGGGATATTAATAGAGGCATTTTCTTCAACAAGCATCTTAAAAAAGAAATTGAGGATTTAAAAAGTAAATTCATTATTACTACCGTTGATAAGGCAGGAAATAATTTTTGCATAATGTGTAAATCACACTTCAAGGACATTATTCTTAATGAATATAATTCAAATAAAACATATAAACTTATCAAATTTGGCAAAAAAGAACTTGATAAAAGGATTTTAGCACTAGCTAAAAAAACTAAAATTAAAACCAGTAATTTAAATTATCCATACCTTTTCCCCACTATAAAATTTCATAAAAATCCATTAAATTTCAGATTTGTCACTTGTGGCACTGGCTGTTATAATTATTACTTTGATAAATTCTTCTTCAAATTTCTTAAAATTATTCTTAACAAAATAAAAGAAGAAGAGATCTTTATCATTGACAATAACACTAAAATTTTGAATTTTATCAAGGAAAATAAAATTTATAATATTTTTACATTTGATTTTGAAAATCTCTTTACTAGTCTCCCACACAATAAATTAATTGAAGTTTGCTCAAATGTATATGATCTGTACCTAAATACTGATTTAATTGATAAATATAAATGGTTAGAAATTTGCAGAGCTAATATTTGTGAGAATTATTTATTTAATGGAATTAACTACTATAAACAAGTTCTTGGAATTCCTATGGGTTGTTGCTTCTCCAGTGCATTGGCCAATTTATTTCTTCATTCATTTGAGAGAGAATTAATTAAGAATGAACTTGTTTTCGGATTCCGTTTCATTGATGACCTTTTATTATTTAATTATGATAATGTTAATTCCATTCTTAACTGCTATCCAGAGGAGCTTAAATTAAATTAAACTAATAATGAAGTGGAAAAATGTAATTTTTTGGATCTGGAAATTAAAATTATAAATTCAGGAGTCTCTGTCGGAGTTTATGATAAACGTAAAGATTTTAAGTTCAAAGCTATTACACTCTGCAATTTTCATACATGTCTTCAGTTTAAAATTTTAAGAAATTCTATATTTTCTCAAATTAATAGGATTAAAAATATTTGTAATAACCAATATACTCGTATTAAAGCTTTAGATAATTTAAAAAATATATTAAAAGATAACGGATATCCTGGTTGTTTCCCAGAAGTCAATAAATTTCTAAAGAAACAGTTTTAAGAATCTCTGTTTTTCTGGAGAATAGTTTGAATTCTTCTTCATAGATGACGCTACAAGCTTGCTTCTTGATGTTATCGGCCTCACTTATTTAGAGCGTCTGTTTTTGAAAGAGGATTGCTTTTTGGTTTGTCTCATTTTTGATTCTGTTGTACAGGTATCTGTCATGTTTTTCTTTTTTTCCTTTTATCCTATTTTCAGGGGTTGGACAAAAATTCAGGCCACATAAAGGAATAATTTTGACTAATGGTCTTTCCTTTATTCAGAAAATTTTTGTCCTGCTTTAGAGCTACAATGGCGTGTGGCCTCTGAGGAGAATCGCCATTTTGGTTCTTTTACAATTTTCTTCCATTTTGCTTTCATTGTAAATGTATTTTTCGTTCTATTTTGCTTTTTTATGTTTTATTTTAAGGTTTTATTAATGCCTATTTTTATAATTTTTTAACTTATTTTTCGAAGTTCTAATTTTGTTTTTCGTGTATTCTATCAGGAGCAGCTGCATATGCGCCTTTCTGTATAATGCATTAGAATTTTAATTAATTTTTAATTCAAGTTCTATTAATTTTTAATTTAATTTTCGTTAATTTTATCAATTTTTACTGTTAGAAGTCCAAAAATTTAAATACAATGACTTAAGTTTAAAATGTCTAAGCTTTTAAAATACGAAGTTTAAAAACTGGTTTTAAAAACATTTATCTGTATGTAAAATAAATTTTGGAGGGTTAGTAAACAACTCAACAGCGCCCATTCTACACTGGCCAAAGCCGTGCAGGAGAGCGTTAAGAGAAAACTAACTCATAAAGCACAGTAGAGCCCCGCTAATTCGAAATTCTGGTTAATCCGAACCGATTTTATTTTCGAAAATTATATGTAATTGAAAAGATTACCTGAAAAGATTTAAATATACATACTGAAAACAAAAAAGCACTTTTTCAGCGTGCATAATTTTGTACACATCGAAGAAACTAATGCAATAATTGAAGGATCACATTAAATAAAAACACATTACATTAACATATCACATACACATTTACATTAACGATCTTTTGTGGTGAAGAAATTTGTCTGACGAAGAGATGTTATTCTCGACGTGGAAGCAATATTATGCCAAAGTCTCATAAACATAATGTCTCTATATATAGCAGTGCTATTTCTAGCGCACACATCATTTTCTTTTCTATTTTTATCGGAATTTCGGGTAATTCGAATTTTTTTGTAATCTGAACAGGCACCGGTCCCAATTAGTTCAGATTAGTGGGGTTCTACTGTATATCAAGAAGGAAACTCCAATCTACGATTGTCTTTGTGAAAGACACCCAGAGAAAGGAAAAAAAATCATTTTCACCCCCAAGAATTTCACAAATGGATTTGCTAATTAAAAAGGCCTCCGTCATTTTTGTAATAGTTACTTCATTAGTTATCAAATTATTAAACCAAGCGACACTATTACCCTCTGCTGGTGTATTCAAGCGGAAGTTTTTAGCGAGAGTGTAGAAATAGGCCTGTCATTCAGATAAGCACTGGACGACTTCGTGCTGGGTCAGCGTGATCATCACCTATCATTACACTACCTCTCTCTCCTCAAAGCTAATCAAATGACCAAAACCTTCTTTCGTCATTTTTAAATGGAATTCATCTGAACGCCCCAGACCCTCCGACAGGCCATGAAAAGATAAAATATTCATTTACTATTGTGTTGAAACGTCTGTATAAAAGAGCTATTTTATTTTCTGAATAAATATGTTTGTTAGGTAACGCGCACTTGAAGCGCCACCTAGCACTCAATCGAGAAATTAGCATTACGAGCTTGGATTGGAGCGAGAGCAGCCACTCACTTCACCAGTGGCTCGTATTCCATAATATATAACACCCGCCCTTGCAGCGTGGTCAAGCTGTGGAACTATTCAACTCTCTGCCCCTGCAGAGTAGTTAATCTGTGTTTAACTAATCATTCGCCCTTGCTGTTTGATCATCTCATACAGTGGATAAATATATCTACTTTTCCGCCCCTGCGGAATGATCATAGTGTATTCACCCGCCCCAGCGGTGACATAGTTGAAGTGAAGTTACCAAACTAGTCGTAACAACTGTTTTTGTTGTTGTTGTTGTTTCTTATTCCACTTGTTCTTGTCCTCAGCTATACCAAGTCCAAGAGTCCGCCCGCCCACAGAAAATCTATAGGCGAACGATTCATGGTAAAGGAGGGGAGTGCAGCTTCTGTTGGCACTAGACCTTGGACGCCCGAGGGAAGAAGTCTGACTTTGTCCATTGCCTTTATGCTTTAGCTGGGTATAATGGAATGGCCTTCAGGCCTTGGGTGACCCTGCCAGGAGAAAAAACTCCAGACGTACATCGCCCATTTCACCCAGGGTCACCACCCCCGCCACGATGAGGCAGCACAATAGGACTTGGGGGGGACTGTTTTGGTGTTTACTCTATGTTGAGTTGTTATTAAAGATTTATTTTTCTATCGACGACTTTTTTATGCATAACACTCAACAACGTTGGCCGAAAGAAAATGAGATTATCTACTACATACTGAATGTAAAAAAGGAAGTAGAGATCGACATATTCCATCAAAATTTCATTTTACCTGAGGTATTCCTGCTTTTCTTGTTTCCTCGACTGCAGATTTAACATTGTCGAGTGAATTGTATCCATATCGGGAGAGCTGGAATCCCAGAGACCAATAGGGAGGTAACATTGGTTTTCCAACCAGCTAAAAGATAGAATAAAACAAATAAGAACCATCTTGGGAAACACATTTTTATTAATGTACTAAAATGTAGAATTTTCTATTTTTTAGTTCTTAATTTATAATTCATTTTTATAAATGTTATGGAATTTTGAAATCAACTTTCTTCTCATATTCACTATCAGAGGCAAAATCAAATTATTCAAACTTGATTATTGTTATAAAGCTATAATGTTGTTTCCCTGAGATGCTAATCTTGGCGACTTGGCGCGAAATTTGGGACCTCGGCCACAGATTTGGCAATAAACTTGGCGACTTTGGCGACAAAATGAATTTTCTAGAAAGACCTTGAACTGTCAACCTATTTCTACTGTCTTTATGAACTTTCTGGAGATTACGTCACTTCTACGTAATAACGTCACTTCCTGTTGAAAAAGTATAAAAGCAAGCTCACAAGCCAAGAGCAGTTAGCTGGATTTTGATCAGAAAGCAAGCTGGTGAGCTAATAAAAAACCTGTGAGCGCTGTGTTGAGATTTGTTGGTAATCTCTGTTGTGAATTTTTACAAGTGCTGTTTTAATACTTGTGCGACGTTTCTTTGCTTAGAATATTTGTAAAATAAAGAGCTTTAATTTTTTTTTAATCCTGCTTATTGGACTGCATTATTAAACGCTGAGAACTTTGAAATACTGAATTGCCATCAAACACACACAAGTGTTGAAAATTTGAGAACTTCAGCACATCAGGAGGTAAACGAAAAATAAATTACCAGATTTCATTTTAAAAAGACCGTCGTGATGGAATGGTTGCCTTCATCTATGGTTTATTGAAATAAAAATATTATTGAGCATCTGAAATATGAATTCTGTTTATATTTAGATTAAATTGTAAGGGCTTTTGAAATAAGACTAAGTTAAGTAATATATCATTTTAATGATGAGAAATACATTAACCATATTTAAAACGATTAAATATTTAACCTAAATATTGATGTGTTCATCTAGTAGGAATGAATCCAATATTTCGAATTTTATATAAAAACTTTTATTTCAGCAACGGGTGTAACTCGGTCTATTTCAACGGTTTACGCCCAGACATAAGATACGCTACAAACGTACAACCCCAAAAAGAAATTGTACGTTTAATAGAAACATGTACAGTCACAGGAAAAAAAAGGAGCCAACCAGCATTAATCTGCGATCATTCATTGGGCATTAAAAAAAAGTTACTGATCTTCAAGAAATAAAGTATACTAAAAGATTCTATGGTTATAAATTTCATAAGGCGTCATCTAAATATTTAAAATTGCACTAACTTCAAAATTTTCAATAACAACACCATTTTTGATGTCATAAATAAATTTCTCATGAAAAAATACCCCGAGAAATAAATTTTGGTTAATATGCCATGAATATATCGGAAAATTTTCGACATTTTGTGTTCTAAATAGCAAAGGGGACGCCTCCACATTTGGGTAGAGAAGTTCTCTGCTTGCGTTTAAATGTCGGTAGTAGCATTTTAAATTATTTCGCACTTTAAATGTTATTTTCGAAGTAATGATCCACATTTTATAATTTGTAAAACTTAATGCGTAAAAAATGAAATAGTGCAATATTCCACCACTTTAATTTATAAAATTTAATATATATAAATAGTTAAATATTTTTATATTTAAATTTTATGAAATATAAAAGTGGTGTGTAATGATTATATTTAATAATGAAAACGGTGTCGAAATATATGAAGCTACCTTAAGTGCATCGTTTTACAGCGAATTTTATTATTTCTCAAGATATCAATAAAAATTCAAAATTCTACTTTAACATTAGAAACTCAAAATTTTATTTGCTTATAATTGCGAAACAAATATTGCTGGGATAATGAAACTTGTTATTCCGGCATAAATTTTTATATAGTTTCGAAATGTTTTAAGAAAATGTATGTTTCCATTGGAAATTTTGAAGTTAGTGTTATTATAAATATGTACATGACCCCTTATGAAAATTTTCTACATGAAATCGTTTACTAGAACTTATTTCCTGAAAATTGATACCTTTTGTTTTAATACGCGATGAACGATGACAAAATGATGACGGGGTGGCTCCTTTTTCTCCCCCGAGACTGTACAAGCATTTACGTACAGGCAAAAGCCATAAATTTGGCGTTGGCTGTAACCCCGAATGTACGAGGACGTTCCGAAAGTAAGTTTCGTCATACTTTTTCACAAGGAAGCTTTTCTACAAACAGAAACATACAATTTTATAACGAAATACAAACTTTTGGCCATTTCTTTCATATATTCGCCACCGACATTGATACATTTGGCATACCGTGAGATCAATCTCAAGAAACCTTTATGGTTCACAGCCTTAACGCCAGTTTAATGAGAATGTTCGGAGTGACGTCCTGATAATGCTGACTTCAATGCAGGAAAAAGGTGAAAGTCTGATAGGCAAAGATCGGAGATGTAGGCCGGGTGATCCCATCTTTCCCATCCCAGGCAACGAATATGTTCTTTTGTGTCCCTTAATGTGTGGAGTCTTGCATTATCGTCCAAGAACAAAACCCCTCCTCTCAAGAGCCCTGGTCGGGCCCTACAGCCCCATCAGACTTTCACCTTTTTACTGCATTGAAGTCAGCAGTATTGGGACGTCACTTCCGAAGCAATGAAGAGGTGCAGCAGAGCTGTAAAGAACTTCCTTCAATCGCTGGGCACCGATTTTTACCAGGATGGTTTCTTGAAATTGATTTCATGCTACGACAAATGTATCAATGTCGGTGACGAATATGTAGAAAAATAGCCAATAGTTTGTATTTTGTTATGTCATTATATGTTTCGGATTGTAAAAAAGCTTCCTGGTGAAAAGGCATAACGAAACTTACTTTCAGATGTCCCTCGCAAGATATCTAGACAAAACCCTAATCCAATTGGTGGAAGATATCTAGACAAGTCTATAGTTAAAGACTCATGATAAAGAGGAAGAGTAACGTCTTTTGCTAGCCAAAGAAACCTTGGAGCATCTAGGTTGTACCTGAGGTTAAAGCTTGGCTTGGATCCAATATATGGAGATAGTTTATTTTCAGGTTAAACTGATCCACATTTGTGTGTTCGATTGGAGGAAATTCCCCAGCAGCCAGCTCGATTGCTTCGAGAAATTCGTTGCTAAAGCGCATGTCGGTCTAATAGTTTTTGAATAATAATCCAGGGTAAGAGGACAGGCAGGGGATAGAATTCTAACTCTGATTCATTTTCCTCAAACATTCCAAGCCTTAAATTACTAGTCCACTGGTGGACACAATGGATGGTTTTGACATGAGCTCATTCGCTTACGCTTTTCCACTTTTCTCTGAAGAACTTTCTCATTTACACTCTTTATTCGGTCAAGATCGAGACTGAATGTTCCATATTTTGATAAATAGTATCTACCTTCTTACTAATTCAATGAAAAAAATAAATAAATAAATGTTTATACAGAATTCAAAAGAGAAATGGATCTGTCTAGGAAAGATGTTAAAATAATATAAAAGGAGATTTACTGAAGTGTAGAGATTCACAACTGATTCAGGTTGCTTTCCAACGAAGAAAAACATGTCTATGATCCCGCCAGTTGTACGGAAGGTAATACCAGGCGCAGGCAATAACGTCACTTCTGCAAAATGTTTTAGAAATAAATCATGTGTCGTAAGTGAGTTTATTCAATTGAAAACAACAAAAAATTGAGTACAAATTACCGATGGCATTTTAATTCAACGGGAAAGAAAATTGAAAGTGATATCACCTCTTGTTTCGGGCACACTTCCAAAGAATGACTTTCAAAACCTTGCCTTACTTTTGTGTGTGTCTGAGATATTCAGCCAACGATTTCGATTATTTCTTTGTAGTGGAAGTGTCCTACCTCGGTTTTAATGTAAAATAACGCAATATGACGCGTTCTGTTCATTTTTCCTCATGCGGATCTGTTTCACTCCGACGAATTGCAGAGGAAGCTCCAAAGCTCGCAAGTGAGACACGTGAACAGATGACGCAACAGGCACTATTTGTGCTTCGTCGCATAATGAAGAAAACGGAGCATGCATGCTGGACGCCTTCATTTGGACCGTTTGGGTCCAAAATGTGGTACATGTTTATACATTTGGTTATATACCGTTTATCTACTGTCCTACCCGCCACGAGAAAAATCCCAGACACCAGATATGATGTTGGCGGTCGTTATGGAAACCGGATATTCCACTGCATTTGGGGGGTAAAGGAAATGTCTTTATTTGGCGCAGATAGAACCGGCGGAATTCTCATTTCGCTTTGTACCTCGGTCGAAAAACGAATTCCTCGCCTAACGGCTTACGCTTAGTTCGCCAAATCTTACGGTTGATTTTATGCCAGTTTTCCTCCTTTTTTCGACTCGTCTACTTCTGGCAACCCCGTTTGGGTTTTTCTCGTGGCGGTAGGACAGTATGCAATTGCGTTTTCGAGTTCTCGCATTCACATACATGGGAATGGACAGACCGACAGACGGTCAATCTTTGTCGGTTTTGGACCTAAATTTGATACACATCTACAATTCTGGTGATAAAACTTAATGCAAAATTCTTTCTCTTCTAGGTTTTTACGTTTATTGAGTCAGACCACGTTGGCCAAGTGGTTAAGTCTCGTCTTTCGGGCCGAGACCCTACCACTTGGTTCGTTTCACCTTCCGTTCCAGGTTCGAAACCTGATTCCACTGAAGGTCCTTCGTGTATTGGGCCTGTTGCACGCTAAATCATGCGTAGGGGGATCAAACGCCCTCCCTCTGGCGTGGTGCGGAAGTTACGAGAGGGGTGCTAGCTCTGGTGTCGAGCTCATTATTCAACAGAGGCTAAAAATTTCGAGAATTGTCCCAAAATAAATTTCGCTTTGCTTCAAAACAGGACCTTAATATAACTAAACTAAAACGTGCATTTTTACTTTCTCGTATACGAAGTATACAAAGAGAAAGTATTGTAATCGTCAAAAAATTCGAACTCGAGATTTTGACGAATCTCCACGTTTTAGACCTTCCTGAGTCCGAAAAACACAATTTTGGAATTATGTCTGTCTGTGTGTGTGTCTGTGAACACAATAACTCGAAAACTATTAAAGATAAAGGGATGAAATTTGGTATGTAAACTTGAAACATAATTTGTAGGTTTCTATCAACTTTTGGACAAAATCCGTCCACGGGAAGTCTGTCTGTCTGTATGTTCGAGGTCATGCGAACGCTATAACTCAAAAACTTGAAAAGCCAGATCGATAAAATTTGGTACACAGTTTTATCGTCATGAATGTAGGCCCGTATAAAATTTTGGGCCAAATCCGTCAACGGGTTGACTGTCTGTCGGTTTGTATAATCGCATTTAAGCCTTCGTTTCAAAACCATCTCCACGCGCATGCCTACTTAGCTATCTCTGGTACCAAGCGGGAGGATTACGTCCTTGAGACGGAGTTTGTGATTGATGTGTTTTATCTCCTGTTTTGCTTTCGCTCGCTCGTATAATAGCGGATCTTCCTGGAGTGTGATGGAAAATAAATATTGCTAAGTTTTAATACATAGGCATCTCTTTTAATATGATTCTTCACTTAAATATTTTACAATCACTATAATCTGCAATGAAAAACCTTCTGATATTCGTTGCATTCTGGATTACAGTAGGTTCGATTTTTTTTATCCACGCAAGGGGAGGGGAAATGACAAATTTTTGAGCAGTATACGAGAAAGTTTAGGGGAGGCCACTCCCACTGGTTTAATTATTCTGTTGAAAGACAGAAAGACACAGCGACAGACATAATTTCAAAATCGGTTTTTGATAATCTGGAGGTTCATAAATGAAGAGATTCTTGAAAATCTCGAGATCAAATTTTCCGTCGACACAAAACTTCTTCGTGTGCTTCGTTCGCAAGAAAGTAAAATTTCTTTAAAGTCATTCAGAACAATTATACAAAATTGTCTTAATCGTGTATGAAGGAAGTATGCAGAATTTAGTATTTTCACTGGATGAAGTGATGAAGCGTATGTAAATAAACGCAGTAACCATAAATGTATGCAATATTTTCACCGGGCATGAGTGGTGACACATAATTAAACTATAATAACATTTTGTAATTGAAAGTATTTAAAAAATCAACGTGAAAGGCAAAGTGCATTTTACAAAAATTATAAATTTATGCTTCATTGTAATACTAGCAGTACCTTCGCGACGTTGCCCGTGACATCATGAATTTCAACAAATTTTTTTGGAAAAGCCCACAATCTTCAGCTTCAGGCTTAAACTTTGAAGCCACACTATTTACATAAAATAGCTCCTTGAGGTCATATTTCATTTTTTTTTTAGTTTCAGCGAAAGTACACGCAAGATGAACACGCCCTGTAACTAAAGATATCAGCCTTCAGAAAGTATTAAAAAAAACAAATTAAAAGCATGATCTCTCGACGCGACGACAGACGGTACAATCGTACTGCAAAATATCGCTGAAAGCGAAGGGATTATGACGTCACGTGGTTTCGACGAAATGCATGCTGGGAAACGACATCGCGACCTTGGTTACAAAGAATTGTAATGTCTTGGCCTAGGTGTGACCAAATAATTTCAATCTTAGGTTGGCCTAAGTAATTTATTTAATACAGCAATAATTAAGAGACACTTCTCGCAAAGAAGTCTTGATTAAATATGATTATTTACAAAGGAATCAACAAAATCATAGCTCTAAAACGTCAAAGTTCCATGAGCAATTAGTCCATGAAGACTAGTAATCATCTGATGGATAACTTCCACCTATCAACGTGATACCAAACCACGAGACTACCAAGAGTGCTCGCAAGTTCATGAGCCGAGAGTTCGGAGATGCCGATTCCTCGGGGTTGCCTACCAAAGTCCGACTTCAGTCGGGACTTTCAATCCGCTGATCACACAGCTTTCTTCGGTCCTCCGGAGCCTGAACCCCAGTTCGAGACTCCTAATCCCTTTCTCCCTCGGCTCTCCTCGAACATCAGTTTTTATTCACTCCTTCAGGGAGTGGAGCTCCGCCTATCTTTTCCTTCACTGGATAATGGTACTCTGGTTGACCAACAGCTCCCTTCCTAGTGGTCAATCCCTATTATGGGAAGGTTCTTGAGTTTTCGCCACCACCGGCCTCTTCAGGAATGACACCAAAGGGTACCACTAATGTGTTCGCTGACAAAGATTGATTCATCGGCATTGTGGCGGCCCTCTGTGTGAAGTCCTTTCTCTTGCACCCGTCTCGTTAGCGATGTCCAGGTGCAACTCCTGCTGTTTGCCGCCAATATCAAAAGGGCCGGCACTCTTTTTCTCATGGGGACGTTGCTCGCGGGAAGGAAACCTTACAGAATCATGGAGGAACTAATGGACCGAAAATATTTTAACACTTCAGAAAAAATTTAATTAAAATTCAGTCATAAAAGATATTTTATCCGTTCTTGTTTAAATAAAGAAGAAATGTTCCAGTTATTATCTAAAAAAGAAAAATGATAGTGTCATTAGAACGTCGTATGCAAGAAATTAAAAATTAAAAATATTAGCAAAAAGTGAATATTATTTAAAATTTCTCAAAATTCAGTAAATTACGTTTGAAGCTCAAAACAAACTCCATTAGAACGAAAATTGTTTGTTCTATCCGATTGTGCATTGATTGTTTTTCAAATATCATTAGAAAAGATACTATAGCTGTAAACGTGCCGAATATATGACCCAAAACAACACAAAACATTAAATAAAAAATTTTCTAGATTAAATTTTAAAATTCGGGCTTCGAGGTGCATTGAGTCACCATTACGACTACCTGTGTGCAAACTGTCATGGCTGTAAATCCATAGATTCGTCTGAACACCACGCGCACACACAAACATTACCTTTTATAAGTATAGATTATAAAAAAATGTGAAGCAATTAAGTATATATTTCATTAAAAAGACTCTTTCCGTTACTGTTATGATTTCATATTCAATCTGTAATCGCGCATCGCATCAATAACTCACCCACTTCTTACTTCACTAATGATGTTGTGTATGATGTAATGTAGTGTATGATGTAATGTAGTGTATGATGTCATGTTATATTTTTGTGGCGCGCTCTTCCCTTATTGGTTAATCTTTACTTCAATGTATTTCCTGTACCTTCAATGTACCAATCCTTTTGTAAATAATAAATTCTTTCTTTCTCTTGCTTCAGTCCACGGCTGGTGAATTACTTTAACAGTTACCGTAAAGGGTTCAAAATGTAATTGAAATCTATAACTTTAGTATAGAAATTGCGTCTCAAATATCGTTCATCTAACTTTTCACGCATTCTTGAGTCATGGTGTTAGCATAGACATGGACACAAATACACACAAGGCATAGTTCCAAAAATGATATTTTCGAACTCAGGAGGTTTAGAACGAGAGGATTCATTGAAACATCAAGGTCGAATCGTTGAATGATTACATTTCACGTACGAGATATTAAAATTCATAATAAATGCGATTACCCATAGCATTGCTGTTCAGAAAAAGAACTCCGTGACTGTTGGAACTATTCTCCAGACACGTGTAGAATGGATGGACGCCATAAAGGTTCGTATATCCCTGAAAAGAAACATATTGAATATCTGAAAAGACAAAACAACAATAATAGAAGCAATTTATTTGGTGTGCGCAAGTGCTGCATCATCCAGGAAAAGTTGCGAAGTACAAAGATATAAATAAGAAATAAGGGAAGATTTAATTGCGAAAGAGTTGAAAATAAAAAATAATAACAAACAACGAGGAGGAATAAAACCTATTCTGGTTTTTAATCTACTTGAATGAAGGCCTCTGATGACGTCATTCACCAGATTCTTATTCCTCCTCGTTGTTTGTTATTATTTTTAGTTTTTTTTTAACTCTTTCATAGTTAAATCTTCCCTTATTTCGTATTTATACCTCTTTTATGATGCCATTTTTCTTTCATTAATTATTAATAAACACACATAAAATGTACGATAAGTGCATCACTCAGTTTTTAATACATACGTTTTTGAATAAATGTCGGTTACTTAATAACCGAAACTGTAAAATGTTTAATGTTATGATTACAGAAATAAAGATTTAAAAAATTATTGCTATACTAAACAGAAAACTTCGTTAAATCTGTTATGCGTTTCTTATTCTATATGCAGTGTCCCAAAATCTAATTTCCTAAACCGTTAGATATAGTCATATACTCCACTTGAAAAAATGTTTCAAATCACTTAAAGAATTCTAGTTTATGTTGTTTGAGTCAATAAATTTACTCCTGAAAAAATTATGAAGTCTAAACTTTTATACATTTCCCCGGATACAGATATTTTACAGATATTAGTCATATTTAGTAAAATATTATTGACACGCTCACTCACATTCTAAACAAAAAAAATTCCACTCTAAGCCTAAAACTGATTGAGTTATGATGCTTTGAATATCACTATGTCAGACGACTTTAGACAGTTCAATGGCTTCCTCGAAGAAGATCCATCAATCAACGAGCGCCTTTTGCTCGATTGGCTTAAAATGATGAAATTCATTTTTCACAACTCGTTCGTTACTCGCAGAGGCGTAGAACATTTTTTGTTTAAAATGTTAGAGTGCCAAGAATATTTTACTAATATGACTAATTTTACTAATATATTAAAAAAGTATAGACTTCTCAATTATTTCAACACTACATTTATTGACCCAAACAAATAATTTTTCCCTCCAATTTGAACATTTTTCACTCAAAGTATAAGCCTATTTCAAACAGCTTTGAAATTAGCTATTGGGCCTAGGTTAAATTGAACATCCTTATATAAAGCAGAATGTCTGTCTGTATGCGCTCCTCATACAAATCTACAATTTTTGTTCAATCATGGTGTAATTCAAACAAGAGGGAAATCATAATCAAATTTTCAAAGTTCAAAAAATATTCAAATATTAATACAAATTTCAGTTAATTAAAGATTAGTCACAACTCATTCAACCACATGTATCAGCAATGCCAACTATAAAATTTACAGTAAATCGTTTATATCGTCTCCTTGTTCTAATCTTAAAATGACTTGCTTCTGTATGTCTGACCTACCCTAGAAATCTGTAAAATACCTTCCAGAACACCCTGAAAATTTTAAAGAGAAATATAATACTTAGTAAGTGAGTTATAACTCTTATATCAGATCAGTTGCCAGATTAAACAGAATTCTGTGCTAATATAGAAATGTTAATAAGAAAAATAAGTTTTTATTTAAATTTTTGATATAAGGACAAAATTTTCTGACACTTCAGCATGATTTCGAGTTTGTGGTATTGGTTGTCACTAGGATTGGTGTTTAACGAGGTTGTTTGCAGTTATTTCTGAACTGAGTCATATTGAAAATTGTTAAAAGCACAAATATTTAAATCTTTGTAATTTTTTTTGAAACTATAGTTATTTTGCAAACAAATCAGTATCTTTTCATAATAATTTATCATTGTCATTTTCACATCCTTTTTAAGAGTAATTCTCTTTTTTATTGTTAGTTTGCGTTTTTATCCAAGTACTATCAGTGAGAATTCCGTAGTTCTATCTCCTATTACAAAATTCATAGTTTGAAAAGAATTATCTGTAATTATTTACTTCGCGTATAACTAAGTATTTTGCCGACAATCATATTAAAATTTAGTTTTAATTGAAAAAATTTTTAGAAAAGATAATTAAATCGCTTTTCGTATATCAATAACCCTATTAAGTGAAATATACATGTTATAGCATTAATCTTTTGATAAAATAATGCGAACACATCATTCCCTATTTCAATCTTTTAAATTATTTACCACTATTTCCAAAAGCCTATTTTCCTATAAAAGGCAATTGGAAAAATGAAACGTAAGGTTATTAATTCTTAACTCCAAAGAATTATCTAAATACTGCTCTAAATGTAAAATTTAAGAGTGGTATACATGAAGTTAAATAAAGACAAACTGTAGTCTGCGTAACCGTCAATCTTATGTTAAGTATGCAATAGAAATCACATTTTGAACAACTACAATGAGAACACTGATTAGATGCATATTACTATTGATTAGCACTACTTTGGCAAGGAAATATACTATAAATATTTAATGAATATCATTCTTTTCAATTTTTGGTTTTTTATTACTTTGAAAGCGACTTTAGCGAATGGAAAAAAACGAAACATAATGCTGTATTCTAATTACAATGATGAAGATATCAATTACATATTTTACTGGCGATCGTAGCGCCTCTCGCCTAACAGGATGGGAGTTCACATTAAGTTCTTGGTGTTAAATCACTATAATTTTATATTCCGCTAAAGAATGCACTGACGTATATGTGCGCGTTTGTTTCCTATTGTAAGTTAAAATTATTCGGAGTGAAAGAAAGAGTTGGATAGAAATGAATTCATTAGAATCGATTCACAAAAATTCGTTTCTTCATTGATTAACATAGTTAAGCAAGTTACCCAACACCTCAATGGACTTTGTCTCCTGAAGGAAAATAATAAATTTAATATGAATTAAAATTTAAATTTTAGGCATAGAGCAATAAAATGATAACTTTTGTTCAATATATTATTTACAGTTGAAGAAGTTGACAAAATTTAAGATTGGAAAATTTTTCTTTAACAACCTGCTTAAAGAACTGCAGGTTTTTTTTATTATGTAAATCATATCTAATCGTGGCCTGCTGACCCAGTAACTCACACTCATTACAATAGCCCCGTACACTACTCCTAACAGATCCTTCTTCACAAACCACGTGAGTTCCCTTGTTCTGCAGGGTTTAGTTTAAAGTCAAACTGAAGTTAAAGGTCCAATATTTCAAACGTAACTTGGTATAGACAGAGTCCGAGGAAGATTTTAATTATTCTAAACATTGTTAATTATTCTAAATTCTATTCTAAATTTAATTGTTCTAAATGTGTGTGTGTGTGTGTGTGTGTGTATTACATTTATATATATATTTGAAATCTTCATATTTCAAGACCCTTCCAACGATATAACTCTTTTACTCGAACTCATATTAGATGTAAATTAAAATAAACTTTAAAAAAATGTAAGCAGACCTTTAAATGACGTGCCTCGCCCACTTTGACAGATGAAAATGTAAACATTGGACCTTTAACCCAATGCTGAATTTGTAAAGCCTTAAGTTTTATTTATTATTTGACTGCAAGCAAGCGGCAATTTAACTGTAACTGTTTCTGCATTCTTCCTTGTTTTGTTTACATTTTTTACCGTTCTTTCGTTTCAAATCAATGTGTAAAGTACTTTCAAAACACGTTTTTCCTTGAAAACCGCCGAGTTTGGAAGTTGTAATTTTTGTGCTTTTTTCAATCGTATTATTATTTTTTATTCCTTTTCCGTCATTTAACAGAATATTTAATTATACCTCGTTCCACCAGAATTTTCCAAAAGAGATCAGGTAAGAATTATAAAATTTCCGCGTGCTCCTAAATCAACATTCGTGCAAATTGAAGCACTTTTCCTTTGTGTGTATGTCGCTGTATGCACTTTTAATGAAGGCAATTCAGCAAAGTTGCAGTTTCTTAATAATTTAGGCATACAACCTGGAGAATATACTTTCCAGGGAATCAGGGATGTTTTGATAAGGTAAGATTTATCTCTTTAAATTGTATAATCTCGAAAAGATATTTTTAAAACTGTATAAACATTTTCCTCAAAAACTGCATAACACGTGCTCTTTAAATTTTTACCACCTTTTCTATACATATAAATGTATATAATGAGCGAACTTTTTGTGTTTTAAGTTTTCCTTTCATCTTTTTCTTATATACCTATTTTATTCCTCCTTCCTATTAATTACAAAGAAAAAACATATTTTGTCCTCAAAACGACAAGCAACCTCCATACGATAATGTTACGTTGAAAAAATTAATGTACATTTTCTAATGATCCACTGCAGATACAAGTTTTAATTTTTTTGTACAGTTTAAGTAGACATTTATCTTTATACTGAGCAAAATTCTTACATTAATACAGCTTTTTTAAAAAATTTAACTGAATTCAGCAAACTAAATTTTAACTCTATAAGCACTATTAAGAAAAATTTTTGAAACCGCGAGTATCTTTTCCTCAAAATTTACTTTATATATGATTTTGAGATTTTTACTACCTATTCTATATATATAAATATATATACTGAGCAAAAGTTTTTCTATTATTTCAAAAATATTTCTTAATAGTGCTGATTGCGTGTAAGAAAACAGAAATTTTTGAAAAATTCATCGTGATACGCAGTTAAAATTTTTTTAAACCAAGCTATATTAATGTAAGAATTCTGTTCAGTTTAAAGATAAATGTCTACTTCAACTGTATAAAAAAATTTCAAGCATGTATCTTTAATACTTTGTGAAAAAAAAGCTACCTAAACAATGGCAAT
This sequence comes from Araneus ventricosus, assembly GCA_013235015.1. NCBI lineage: Eukaryota > Metazoa > Arthropoda > Arachnida > Araneae > Araneidae > Araneus > Araneus ventricosus. Next base: position 29,264 of record BGPR01004128.1, on the reverse strand, counting down.
TTAACATTAACGGTATAGAGGGTACCGACTACCCTTAAATGAAATGCAGTTGGCTGACAGAGAATTAAGAAATCAATAAATTTTATCGCGGTATATTCAGTGTGGCTCTACGTGAGCTACTTTAGTATCACCAAAAATGTCCAGCGTATACTCGATTTCCCGAGAAGTGTTTATTAACATTTCATGTGTCTTTAAACTTCTACATCCATCCATAAATTGAAGACTCACTTGGTGGACTTCCATGGTACGTCAGGCGAAACTTTCATTGTAAGCTTTTCGATGATTTTGGTTCCTCTAAGCAAAATACATGGCATGATTCTCCTGAACGGTCTTCAGTTTTATTTCAGCAACCAAATAATAATA
>BGPR01004128.1:0-15649 GCA_013235015.1 Araneus ventricosus | reverse complement strand
TTTAATCTCGAAGAAATCTAAACTGTCGAATAATTCCTGAAATGCATCGTTTAATCTCGAAGAAATCTAAACTGTCGATACTCATCCAAATTTTGAAGTCGAATATCTTATCGACATTTAAAGTTAATAACATAATAATAAACGTTACATAATAATAAAAATAGTTTTAAACTGTTTTTATTGCTTTAGTATGTAAAAAGTATATATTTTTTATTAAAGTGTTTTTTACTTTTTCATTCACTAGCTGACAGCCCGGCGTTGCTCGGGACCAATACTTTCTCAAATACCCGCCGATATTTTTTTTCTGAAAATACTGTCAGAAACTTTCCCCAACAAATGTAAATCTCCTTTGAATCCTATATTGTTGAATTCAAACTTTCAAATATAGCCTTTTTATTTCCATATAACAGTATAGTTTAAATGAAAACGCGATAATTTTTGAAAAAGAGTATTTATTTTAAATTTTTAAACATTAAACTGGATAATAACTAATACAACTTTACAATGAACAATTCTGCTATACAGAAATTTCCCGGCATTGCTGATTAAAAATATGAACTTAATAAAAAGAAAAATCTTAATAAAAATGTACTTTGCGAAATAAAATATCAAAAGACAAAAGAGAGAGAGAAAGAGAAATGAAAGAAAACAATTTTTCCGGATGTTTTATAAATTAAAGCACGGTAGCTTATTATTCTGTTTCAAGTATAGAAAATCGTTTTGCAAAAGAAAAAATAAAACTTTTTATTCTAACCAACTTCCTTTAATATTGCTCAAAAAGATTATTATATAAAGAGAAATAAATAAATAACATAATGCAAGAACTAATAAATTTAAACACCGGAAGTACAACTTTTCTTCTCACACGTATGCAGATAATAATGGAGAAAAAAAATTGAATAAGTAAGCGAAAAGGCCCGTTTACCATTTAAAATTAAATAAGTAAAAATCTAATTCGAATTTTAAAATAATTTTCACGGCGTTAGCCCCATTTTTTGCTAATCCATCACCGTGTCATTTTTGGTTCCGGTATGTCAAACGGATTGGGCGTGGGTAGAGTAGAAAAAAATGAACATGCATACATACTCAAAAAAATTCTTCTTTTACATATACTGATTTTTATAATTCAAATAAATATTCTTCAAATAATTTTTTCTCATATCACTATGGAGTTGAATTTAACCAAAATAATCGATTAATCGATAATTAAGTTCTGAAAATGTTAAAACAGTAAATTGTCTTTAATTAAACAAGAGTGTTCAAAATATGTAAACTAGCGCATTAGGAAGTAGATTAGAAATCGATTACAAAACACCATCTTTAAAAACATGAAACGAATCAAATTAAATATAAGTGTCTAAAAATAACCAGTGGGAATGTTCTCTCCTCGATTTTGTTATGCAATAACACAATATAGCACGTTCTATTCATTTCTCCACATCAGAGTGCGCATCCTTGTGGCGCATCGTAAAGAAAGCCTAAAGAATCGCAAGTAACTCAAGTAAAGCAACTGGCACATGATAACTGGTATCAATAGTGGAGGTATTCTCCAGAAGAAATATTTTGTATACTTGCGTGTTTTGGGATTCGTAGTATAAGGAAGAAAACCGAGAATGCATTTTGGGAGTTTTCCTTTTGTCCGATTGGATTCAAATTTTTGAATAGGTTTCGAATTTTGGTCACATGACCACATACCAAATTTCTTTTATCTAAGTAGTTATACTTTTGAGTTATCTCGTTCACATACACGCAAATATACATTTTGACAAACGTTGAACCCTTTGAAGAATTTGGTCCAAAATTTGACACAAATCGAAAATTCTTGAAATAAAACTACAGGCTAAATTTCACCCATCTAAATATTTGTATTTTTGAGTTATCGGTTCACATACATACGAACGGATCAACAATCTTCCCTTTAAAAGGTGTCGTTTAAAATTTGATAGAAATCCATAGATTTGGCTTCAAGATCGCATACCAAAATTCATCCGTCTAGATCAGTGCATTTTTGAGTAATTATGTTCATAGAGAGACATAATTCCAAAAACGGATCTTTCGGTCTCCAGTACGTTTCAAATTATTAGATTCATCAAAATCTCTATGTAGAATTTTTTAACAATTTCAATACTTTCTCTTTTTAAGGCACGTATACACATTGAGAGCCGAAAGTTTTCCGGACCGTTCACGAGACTTTCCTTAGAATTATTTTCATAACGAACCGTAAATCATCCCTTGGTCAGCCACCAATGCAGGAGGAGGCCTTTGGAATACACCTTGGTTTGCTGATTCAGCATCGCAAGTTGGTTGGAGGTTCGCGGGGAATCACGAACTATACACGAACACGTCTCAATGTGAACTGCGGATCCCTTTGTGTTCGCCGAAAAACCGACGTTATTTGGATCGCCACGAACAATTTGTGAACGCGTCTTTTTCTAAAAACTCCGTCCCAATCTGCAGACCAGCGGCACGCGAACGCTTCACAAACCGTCCGTCCTTCGCTAAAAACCCCGTCCCAATATGTGAACCAACTGTCCGCGAACCGTTCGTTCTTCCCTAAAAGCCCCGTCGCAATCTGTGAAGCAGCTATCCGCGATTGGTTCCTCCTTCCCCAAAAAACTCGTCTTAATCTGTGAACTAGCTGCCACGGACGGTTCGTGAACCATTCGTCCTTCACTAAAAACCCCGTCCTAATCTGTGAACCAGCTGTCCGCGAACGGTTCTCTAACCGTTTGTTCTTTTCTGAAAACCTCGTCTTAATCTGTGAACAGCTGCAGTGGATGGTTCTCGAACCGTTCGTCCTTCGCTGAAAACTCCTGTCCCAATCTTTGAACCTGCTGTTCGCGAACGGTTCGCTAACCGTTCGTTCTTCCCTAAAAACCTCGTCTTAATCTGCGAACCAGATGCCGCTGACAATTTGCGTACCGTTCGACCTTTGCTAGAAACCCCGTCCCAATCTGTGAACCAGCTGTCCGCGACCGTTCAGCACGCAGGTGTATACGCTCCTGTATGCTTCGTATACGAGAAATTAAATGCAGCTATAAGGCATTAATAAGCACGACTTCAGATAGTACATACCCCTTCTGGAAATCGATCACGTGCAAACATGGGCCATGTCTTGTAATCCATATTATGCCTAAGGCTTGGATGGACATGTTCACCCAGGCCGTAAATGTTCTTCGAAGGCAGGTAACTCGAAATCTGGAAGTACTTGTCGGTCAAGATCAAACCTCCAATTCTTGTGTCAAATCTGCAAAAGCAATTTTCAAGTATTAAAATTTCGCCTAAACTTTCTAAATCATAAATTATCGAATTCAACAAATTTTAGTCACCAATATTTCTCCTTTTTTCATTTATATTAATTTATTCGAACCAAAAAATGAAAAACACAGTTATTTAAAAGGGCAATAAATTACAAAACTCTATACAGCATCCGAAACATAAAATGTAAATATTTTTTTTTATTATTTTATTTATTACCATTACAATTTAAACGTACTAAAAAGAAAAGTTATTCGTATTTAATGCAATATTCTCGCTCCACGCCAGTTAAGTCTTAATAAGCATTGCAGAATAAACAATTTCAGAGAAAATTACAAGCAAAAAATACTTTCATCGTGAAGTGCGCATGTAAACTCTAAAAATTTCTAGAGGCAACTACTTTTCTCCAAAACCTTAAAAAGCATCAATAAAATGCAGTGTACTAAAAAATAAAATATATATATTTCTTTTTTTATAAAAAATATGAATTTCGAAAAAAAATTGTAAAAGCATGAGGGGCTGATAGAAATACTCTAAGCAAATCAGAATTTAATCACATTTATAAAATTTATGATTATTTATGTATTATTTTATTTTTCAATTTAATCACATTTATAGTAATTAGTTTTTAATTAAGATTTACAAATTTTCTTTATTGTGAAATTTATTTTAGCCGAATTTCTTCATAGTACTGCTTACGATTTAGATTTAGCACTCCCTATTTTCTGATAAAAAATTATTTCCTACTTTTTAGCACACTAATTACAGGGTATTCATAAAGATTGTTCTATTTTTTCTTTACATTTTGCCCTTTAATAAATTGCCTAAATCATTATTATGAATATTATAAAGACGAAAAATCCAAATCCTCTAACAGATTGCTTCGTGCATATGAAATGAAAATTTAATTAATATTAATCAATTAACTAATATCTAAGCTTTAAAAATAGTAAAACATTATATTTTCATCAGAAACACAGAGCTGTACAAAATTTCAGAACTCTGTTATATCAAGAAGTGAGTAAAAATAAATTATAAAATTCCATATTCACAAACATAAAGCAAGTGCAATTAATAAAAGCGTGTAGATAGAGGACAGTGTCATCTTTTTCTTTTTAAATGTGAAAAACTTTTTTGAACGTAGAAAAAAGTTAAGTTTACTTCATATATCGAAAAACTATTAGAAATATTTACTTTCCGTCAGCTATATTTCAGCATATAATACTTTATCTAAGAAATAGACAATTTTTTTTAAAATTCCGTCAGCCATGATAAAAAAAAATTTATGGCAGACAAAAAATTTTATCAAATTTATTAAAAAAACTATGCACAATCCTAGTAATGTGTTTATAATAACTAAAAGTACATAACAAGCTGAAACTGGAAAAATAAACTTATCGTATTGTTATCAGCACCATTGAATGCTGATAACTCAGATGTAATTAAATCTTTATTATTTTTGTGACTGCAAATGTAGAATGGAATTTGAAAATATTTCGAATCTCGATAATCTTTTTTGTAAAATGAAATAGTGACCCCCAAATTTATATTAATTTATATTTATATGTTATTATAGGGCACCTAGTCCCTATTAATTGATTAAATATACAAAATTCTGAAATTCGCTGAAAAGTGGGGAACCGAAAAAGATGAATATTGAATATTGGGCTGTAATTCTGAAATATTTGTAGTACGACTGAGTGCATGTAGATGGCGCTTCAATAGTAGAAAATTTAGCTACAGGGACGAAATAAAGTAGATAATTGGGAATCGAAGCGAATATCTTTGACAGAGATTTTGGCTGGAAAGAGAAGACCTATTGAGTGGAACATTTTACTGCGGTTTATTATTTATTTATTGGATAAGAAGATTGAAGTTATTTGGAATAAAAGCATTTAAAATAAGAATTTTTTTTATTAAGAAAATGAGCTTTTAGAATAATAGTAATAGAGGAATTTTGAATAAATGTTTCTGAAGGGAGACTATTTTTTAATCATGACGATTTCGAAAGTAATATAGACGATAGATATATACGTATATATATTAATAAGAACCAATATATAAAATGTCATAACATAATATTCAAAAAGAAATTACCAAACATATCAATAATCCCTTGCAAAAACTTCAATTTTTAACTAAACTATATCTAATTTTAATCTAATAATTAAAATTAAAAATACTAAATATATGCCAAAAGAACATATGGAAAATCTGAACATATCTTATGAACACTGTTATAATTAAAAATATTGAAGAAGCCAATCCAAGAATTGGAGTTTTTAACAATTAAAGTGGTAGCGCAGCAGATTATATATATATATATATCCCAGATAGCATGCACATTTGCAGCAAGTTTGATTTTTTCTTGATATTATCTTGTCATGTCAAACTTGACGTGACAAATTTGGAGCGAAACTCCTGCAAAGTAACATTTGGCCAGGAAACTGACCAAAAAATCACCGTGCCTCCAATTAATTCGAGGGAAGCTGGAAACTGTTTTAATCTCTTTATTTACATGTGAAAAGAATTATTTGAAGTTTGCTCCAATTTTCAGATGATGCTGCAGGTGGGGGGGGGGGGCCCGAAATCCCCCAAATTTTCGGACATTTTTCCGTTTTTCCACAATAACTCAAAAGTTAAACCTTTCTCAAAATTTTTGCTAAAGTCCATAAAATTCTGCTCTGAATGGTACCTTATTTTCGAACTTAGATAAAGTAGTTTAGGCAGAATGCTAAATGAAGAAAAAAAAGTCAATTTTTAGAATTTATTGCATAAACAGTATATTTTGGATTTTTGGCCTCGTTTTCCTGATGTAAAAGGCATCGTATGAAAATTACCGCTATTTCGATATGGTACAGCGTCAAGAGAAACATTTGAGCTTTTAAGATGACCCTCTTCGAAGGTCAGTTCCTTAATTTGGACATTCACCATCGACTCAATCCATCCATTTAGAGGGCTTCTTAGCAAACTGGTTCCATTTTCAGCTCATAAAATTTGATGGGGCATTCACAGGTTAGACTGTGCCAACTGGAAGAAAAATCACCTACGGGCAACCCGATGTCCTAAGCTACTGCACCTCCTCCTATTTTGTGAGAGAAGCTGGCTCCCCTAACCCACCATTGAACAGACATTTGTAGGAACTATGAAAAGTACTGGAGGTTTAACTCACGGAAGAGGGATTACAGATAGCACATTGGATAAATGGGTTGCGACTATGCCTACAATTATGGAAGATTCCATACAGGTGGAGAACTTTTGTGGCGTATCATTTTGCACCACTGAACAACATGTGGACGCAAGGTTATCCAGAGTAAATAGGGATAGCAATGATTGCAAGAAATTTGAAGATTAATTCATTTACCACAATCCATTCTCAGTTGGGGAATATGTAATGTCACCGTCTATAAGAGTGGTCGGGGGATGAGAAAATAAATTGTCATCTGTCAGACCGAATTGGAAATTCAAGCCTGTAAAGCACTGCTGGGAGCAATTTTGATCAAGTTAATTTTTCCCAGATAAACAGAGTTGTACCAATGTGAGGATTTACCAGTAGTGTAAAGTTGCATGACGAAGTGATGCCAGTAGATCCATAATCATTTTCAAGAGAATATCATTTCATTGGGAAACAGAATAAGAACGCAAAAACTATTTTAATTTTGAATTGTCTCGTTATTTGATGAACAAGGAATGATGAGAAAATCTCACAAATCTGTTTACTACTATCTGTTTAATCCAGTGAACACTCCGTCAAACATTGAAATGCTCTTTATGTGATTGATGGAGGGTTTCTTCTTCACCGAGTAGCATGGGAGTTGATAGAAAAGTTACCCTTCATAAATACGTAAAATATGTAACAGAACATTCCGAAAAAAATTCCTCTCGAATGAAGGCAATAAAAACCGCCTCATTTCAATACTGATTTTAAAAAATTTGCTGAATCAAACATCACTGTTGAGCAAATTGTAGAGAATGCTGATGCAACAATCGTCAGTATGGCTGTAGAACGTGCTCGTCAATCTGATTGCGTGATTATAGAAGAAGACATAGACCTTCTAGTTATCCTTACTGCTTTAGCTCCTGATAGCAATCAATTGTTTTTTATGAAGCCTGGAAAAGGAAAATAAAGACTCTCTTCTATATATTCCCCAACACACTTCTAAATGTCATGGAAAGTGAAAGACAATATATATTACTTCTACACGCTTTCATTGGATGTGACTCGACATTGGCCATTTTCACACAAAGGAAAATGAAATTCATCAAGCTTCTTCATAAAGATGCAAGGATGCAAAAGGGGTCCGAAGTTTTAGAAAACATCATGCTCGTAAGTAGGTGCTGCTGGTGAGAAAATCATTTGCTGCTTTGTATGGATCCTCTCTTCAATAAAATTCACTAAATGAGATTCGCTTCATATTATTTACCTTTGTACAAAATAATTTCAGCTTGGCTACTTTTCCTTTAATTTAGGCTAAATGATTCGAGCACAGTATTTATGGCTGAAGTGATTGCAATTCAACAGGCAGTTCAATATGTCAAAGCAAAAGAGCACAAAAAAAGTACTAGAACAAGTAAATATAATCAGTGACTCCAGGTAAGCACTTATGGCATTAAGTGTTGTGAAAGAAGCCAGAGACATAATCAATAATATAAAAGAAGATATAAAAGAATACAAGGGAAAATAACCTTGACTTGGATTAGAGCACATATGGGGAATTTTGGGAATGAACGTGCAGATCAATTAGCCAAGGAAGCAACATTGATTTCAGATGAAACAATTAGTTTTGTTCCCTCTAGGAACCAGATAAGAAATGAAGGAAATAAAATTACAAAGAAAATCGTTGGAATGATTCAAAAAATGCGATGGACCAAAAACCTAATAGATAAAGTTAACGTTGATATGGCGATTTCTAGATAAATCAAATTTTGACGGCACATGGAGTTTTTAGAGAACATCAGGCTAGATTCTTCGAAAAAACGTCTTTATGTTTATGCGGCCAAGAAACAGGATCTGTTCTTCACATAATTAAAGAGTGCGAAATTTGGACATCATATAGAAAAAACTGGCCTAGTGGATGGCAATCAATGAGTTTAAAAGACTTGATAAATAATGCGGATATTCGTATCTCATTGCGAGGACTTCTTCGCAAACTGTTAATTAAAGAATTAGACTTATTGTCGTCGTTCAGTGAAACTGATGTTTAGAGTCACTGGAAAAAAGAAGAAAAAGAAGAGAAAAATATTGTAAAATAAGATGTATCACATTTTTCCTGCACGGCCTAGGCCAGGGCGGGGTAATCTAATCTGTTGGCTACTTTTCCTCTTACTTAAGAAACTGCTCGATTACATTCATGGAGGGCATTTCTCCAGATTAATTTATGGACTCGACATGTGCTAGACCCGATTAAACGGGGTTTTAAGGCAACAAAACATGGGCTCCCTATCATATCAACAACCGTACAAGCCCCACAAGAACTTCTTAACAGTATTGCCTGCAAATGTGCCAAGTGAAAGGAATGCTTGTGGTTGTAGGAAGCAAGGAATGAAGTTTTCTCCGATTTCCTTCGACTGCAGAGGTCCATCGTGCACCGTGCACCAGTGTACCAGAAAACATTAAAAATAGGTCAAACTTGGATGATGATGTAGTTATTTCTGAAGATGAAGCTGTTGAAGAACTTTTGGATGAAGATGCTGACAACGACTTTGAGCAAGAACAGTTTTTGCAGCTCACCTTAACAAAAAGTGCCATAGTGTAATAAGTTGTTGGATTTCTTTTCTTCCTAAAAACTGCTAATTTGTAAATTGAAACCTTTTTCTTACTTTGTGCTTCATATTTTATACATTTAATAAATAACATAAATGCATGATAAAATGAATTGTTATTTCCAAGTTGATTCGTCGAGGTTGGTACTTTATTTAGAGAGAAAATTCGTTCGCAAGCTGGTAATCGAAATTAAGGAAAGTTTGGTGAAAATCGTGATAGAAATGTTCAAAGATATGGTCAGTAGGGCGGGCCGAAAAGTCGAAGTATCTTAGATCTTTTTGCGGTAGTGCGGAAAAGTTGCGAATACCCATCATTAAAAAGTGTGTAAAATCTTATAACTCTGAATTAATATCTTCTGTCTCCTCAAAGGGCAGAAAGTTGTGCAAATTGGACTAAAAATGGTTAAAATTCAAAAATTAATAAAAATCACAGATTTTGGCGATAGGTTTGTCGGAGGACGATGTGCCAATGGATGGAAGGGACTTTATTAAATTTCCTTCACAAACGCAAGCAGTTGAGCGAATTGTGAAACTCGCCACTGAAGTCTCCAGGAAAAGAGTTGAGGCGCAGAACAGGGATGGGTTTATCAGAGTTACCTTAGAATCCATAAAACAAATGTCACAATTTGAGTTCAAAAAAGATTACAAAAAATAGTGCTTTTGTAATTTTGCATGTTTCAAAGGTTGAATCAAGTTTCTATTCGCATTATAATGATATAAGTAAAACGTGTATTTATTTAAAAATTCGCCTTTAATTTCCAATATTCCGCGACGTTGAGGCGGCAGAAGATGTTAACCAATAATTCTAAAATTTTTTAAAGGTGTTTTTGTTAATAAATAGTGACTCTTAAGCACTACCACAAACCGATGAACGAAATCTGTGATTTTTTATTAATTTTTGAATTTTAACCATTTTTAGTCCAATTTTCACAACTTTCTGCCCATTGAGGCGACAGAAGATATCAATTCATAGTTATAAGATTTTACACACTTTTTAATGATGGGTATTCGCAACTTTTCCGCACTACCGCAAAAAGATTCAAGAAATTTCGACTTTTTCGGCCCGCCCTAATGGTCAGGTCTAATATTTGATATTGTTCCATATTCTAAATAATGGTATTTTATTTATAAAACATTATGCATTTAAAAAATGAGATCAAAATTCCAAAATATGCAACTTTTTCCAAAAAATGCTAAAAATTGATGTTTTTTGAAATCGCATTTCGCCTAAACTACTTTACATAATTTCAAAAATGAGGTACCATTCGACGCAGAATTTTATGGACTTTAATTTTTGTATTGTTAAAAGTTTTGAGAAATGTGTCCTTGGTGAGTTATTGCCGAAAAACGGAAAAATGGCCGAAAATATGGGGGACTTCGGGAACCCCCACATGAAGCACTCTCTGAAAATTGGAGCAAACTTCAAATAATTCCTTTCGCATGTAAATAAAGAGATTAAAACAGTTTCCAGCTTTCCGCCTATTAATTCGAGAAAAATCCAATTTTTCTTGACCTACATAGCCTAATCGACCACCCTCCTTGTAAAACAAGTTTGCAGTGAAGTTGACACGGCAAACTTGACAACAGGACACAATGACGAAACGAAAACTCCATTCTTCCCTACTCTGATGGCGTCCCAATTGGTATTGTGGTTAGCATAACCGCCTACGGATCCCCTGGCCGTGGGCTCGAATCGCACTCACCCCTACATGCCCCCGCATCGTAAAAGTAAGCTCCTTTAAAGATAACCCAGTGTGCGGCCAGAAGAAGAGGGAGGAAAAAAGGGGGGAAGGAAACTCCATCGTCTTATTACGCGATAATAAAAGAGGTTCACTTCTCTGTAGGAAGGCAACCTCACCGTCCTATTCCACGATAATAGAAAAAGGGGGATATCTCCGTAGAAAAGTCTTTGAAAAAGAGGGGAATATATCTCTGACGGGAAGCTATTTTTTCTACTAGTTTGCAAAGAACTTGCACGACAAGTTTGACGCATGGTGACTTCGACGTTTGCGATAACTTGTTGCAAACTTGTTATGAACTTGCGGTCTTGAAGTTTCAAACTTGCTTCAAGCTTGCAGAGCAAGACTGCTGCAACTTTGTTGCAAACTAAAATTGCTATATGGGATATATATATATATATAACTTCTAAATACTGAATGAACACACTGATGTGTTTTCTGCAAGAATAAATCCGATGGTGGTATGATATGGTGTTACTTTTGCTATGGCAATTGATAAGCATCACAGTTTGAGAACGGCTGACTTAAAGCTTATGTCTAAAGCCGATACTCACAAGATCGTGTTATCCGCCTTGCGTCTTATCAGGAAATAAAAAGGATCTTTAAGGATGTTCGAGGATTTTTCATACTCCACATTGTACGCCAGTTTTTCCTTGTCTATAATTTTCATCTCCTTCAACAGAGGAAATTCATTTTGCACGGGAACTTCATATCGTTGACTTTTAGTATCTGAAATCTAAACGGGAAAGAATTTGTTATATAAAAAAAGGAATTTGAAAGAAAAAATAAAACGAAAGGAGTTCAATATGCAATAAAACCTCATATTTTACCATCTGAAATCTAAGCAGAAATCGGTTCATCAGATAATAAAAGAATTTAAAAAATGATAGGAATTCGATATGCAGTAAAACCATTCGACGCAGCAACCCTTTTATAGCGCTCACCCTTCTCAACGGCCAGATTGGCACAGACTTTTCGGCCCATACACAAAATGCTACAGGCCTCCAATCACAACCGCTCCAAACCTCCCTGACCCTTCTGTTGGAACTTCTGGATGTAATTTGGGAAGGTTGAATATTCGATGCACCGTGAAGAAATGGGCTAATAAAATCTTCGAATAAAGTACTTTCTCTTTAGATAAATCTTGAAATTCACTGTGCTGGAAATACCGAATAAGATTTCGTTTTAATAGGTTGCCCTATCCTCTGGGAGGCCGATTTTGCTTGGAACGGAGGGTGGGTGCTTTAGAGAAGTTCACTGTATATGATTTAATTCTGTATATTGTTATCTGTTTTTTCTTCTGTATATTGTTGTTATTATTGATTTTGCTTGGATTGGAGGGTGGGTGCTTTAGAGAAGTTCACCGCATATGATTTAATTCTGTATATTTCTGTTATTATCGATTTTACTTGGAACGGAGGGTGGGTGCTTTAGAGAAGTTCACGGTATTTGATTTAATTATGTTTATTGTTAACCCATCTTCACCGTAGCAGCATATGTATTATCGTCAGCTACTAAAATTTTGAAATACAAAATTCACGTTATTTTTGTTGGAACGCAGTGCCTTTCCAAAAGTTGACCAGAGACAACAGAAACACATTTATATCACTGTAAACCTAATTTCTCTTTATTTTTAAAGTGGTGAAAGAATGGCTTTTGCACGATAACATGCTCCGAAATTATTCAGAAAAAAGTTAATATCTAGATTATTTTTATTTTTATCTATACCTAAGGAAGGAAGTACGAGTCAAATGTAGTAGCTCTTCGTTCAACGGGCTGAACGAAAGGCTATGATAAATAATTAAACTCAGCAAATCTGGAAAGAAGTTATAAATCGGCAAATAAGAATTTGGCCCCAAAATAAGCAAATAAATAAATTTTCACAACCTCTTCACAATCCGGTTCAATTAACAAACAGTCCTGTGTCAATAAATAATTCCCCCTTGAAAAGTCGGGATATTCCAGAATGTTACTAATCAGCTTTAAGTTATTGTAGCAATTCCCAACTAACGTGAGCTTACACTGAAAAGACTTGACTCAATTCGTCGGTTTCACTCGTTGTGAATATTATCAGATCACATTAAGCGTCTTTTCTATTCACTTCAACATATTGATTTTTGCTTCTCTTTTTTTAATATATTTTACTTTAAAATGCCCCCCAAAAAATCCTTAAAAATATAAATAGATCTCTACTGTCACCCAAGCGCCCTTATTGTAGGTGCTGCAATGAGCCGCGAGCTTCAAGTCGTTAAGTCCTTTACTTTTTGCCTATTCATTTATGTGCGCGCCTCAAAACTATTGCCCAAAACAACATCCTGTTTGTACATAAAAAACTACATTCAAGTAGAATTGAACTCTTGAAGAAATAATATTCCCTTTTTCAACAACACTCTCTATCTGAATAACATTCGCTTTTTTCGTGAGGGTATTTCTGAATAATATTATTTTCTGAATAATTCGATCTCTTTGAATATTACACTCTTTCTGAATAATACTCTCTCTGAATAATACTCTCTGTCTCTCTCTGTATAAAACTCTCTGTCTCTCTCTGAATAACACTCTCTGTCCCTCTCTTTCTCTCTCTGAATAACACTCTGTTCCTCTCTTTCTCTCTCTGAATAATACTTACTCTCTCTCTCTCTGAATAAAACTCGCTCTCTCTCTCTCTCTGAATAATACTCACTCACTCTCTGAATAAAACTCTCTCTGAATAATACTCACTCACTCTCTGAATAAAACTCTCTCTCTCTCTCTCTCTCTGAATAATTCTCTCTAAGCAGCGCTCACGACCGCGGTGGCCTGGTGGTAAGGTCTAGGCTTCGAGATAGGAGGTTTCGTGTTCAAAACTCAAATTCAGCCTAGAACAGCTATATTTGTGGATCTCATACGCGCTCTGACGTCGAGGGTCAAACGTCCTCCCACTCATTTAGTGAGGAAAAGCTTAAAGAGGGGAGTTCCGGCTCCCATCTGACCACGATTCAAATCTACGAGGTCTTCCCCAAAAGCACCCTTGTGTTTCTTCCAAATGGGACGCCAATTCAACTGTAAAATTAAAGCTTAACAACTTATTCTTTCTCACATCTTACCTTTATCCTTACAATATCTTCAGTGATGTATCTGACTTCAAACATGGGCGAAGGAATTTGAGGTCCATATGGGGTGATACCAAAAGGTGGTAGCAAGTAGTTGTTTTCCAAAAAGGCACTTTCTGAATTGAATCCAGAAGCATAACCTGCCACTTTATAGCCAAATTTGTCCTTCTTCATGAAGCATGCTGGACCGTTTTGGACTTTAGCATATTCACAGCCATGAGCCTTACACTCTGCTTCAGCTGCAAATATATGCAAAAGGCAATTATTCATTGGCTTTTAAAATCGCTTATGATAAAAAATAAAAAATTTAGATTGGTGACATTAATCTGTTATTACTTGCTTGACTCAGATATTCTTTTGAGTGGCTACGCACCAGTTTTTAATCTGAATGTCAAAAAGGGATCTTGAGAAAACCTGGGAAATGTAACTAAAGAGCATTTAAAGTTAGGCTACAGAAGCCGCTTAGAATTAGATTTAGAAGTGAATTGTTAAAGGGTTTAACTAATTTTGAAGCAAAATCAGAGTAAATTTCTGAGATTTTGAGGTTTTACTCAACCCCTTAACAGTTTTTTTTACTAAACCCCTTAACAGTTTTTTTACTTAACCCCTTAACAGTTTTTTTACTTAACCCCTTAACAGTTTTATTTTCATTGCTATCTAATAAGATGACCCCTTCTGTTTTGGTTCTGTCGTTTTCATTCGCCTAAGAAGGCATAGAATACTTGAGATGTTTATGGATTCTACGTAATTTTTGTGTCAAATTATAAAGCTAATTAACGATTAAATTTTAGTTTACAAGCCTAAAAATGCGATAATTCGATGCACGTACGACGTACGGGTACGACGGTTAAGTAGTTAATATTTTACTAAAAGCAAACCATGCCAGCGACAATGTTCTTTGACTTTTTCGTATACTTCCACAGTATGACTCGTTTTATGTTTATCTTCGTCGTGCAGCGAATGGAATCTAGAATGAATTTTTATTTTTTTAGAATGAATTTTTGAGTTATACTTGGAGGGGTTTTTTGTTGTTGTTGTGGTTCCCACCACACACAAATAGTTCGTACTTGATGCTAATGTATTTCACATTGTATGAATATAAGTCTATTTTAATGTATTACATATATTATTATTTTTGGAGATTGTATCTTTATTCTGTATTTGTTATTTAATTGAATTTATTATATTTTGTTATTTATTTTTATTTATTTTATTGTATTATGTGTTTTATTGCATGTGTTATGTTTATACTGATTGTATTTGTTGAATGTTTGAATCTCTGCTCTATAGCAAGTGAATATTTAAACGGGAATTATTGGCGAATGCAGTTGTAAGTTATGTTGCAGCGCAAAATCCCGAAGCCTTCAATCAAAATCAATGCTTCATGACATCTGTCATGAAACACATCTTTCTTTTGACACATCTTTCATTTTTTAGGTTAACCCAATTATTACGAATTATAACTATTTTTCTAATTTCATTCGCTTAACGAAATCAATAGTTTTATTTCAGTTGAATATCAACCCATTATAGAAGTAAGATGACACAAGTAATATAAAAAAAATTTTAAAGTCAATTCCTGCTTTAATAATTACTAGTTTAATAGTTTTCGAGATATAATGAAAAACATACTGGGCATGCGCAAATATATGGCTAAAATATGGAGATGCTTCGATGATCCCATGGGCTATCCATATACCCAAGAACCAAGTCTGTAATGTTAATACTTTTCGAGATATAATGAAAAACGTACTGCGCATGCGTCATGCAAAATATGAAATGACAGACAAACAGACA
>BGPR01004127.1:58650-116151 GCA_013235015.1 Araneus ventricosus | reverse complement strand
TTCGTGACTTTTATTTTTTAATAATTTTATTTAGTGTACTGCAAAACGCGAACTCCTAACAGTTTTTTATTTCTCATATGCTTGAAAAAGTACATTCATGACAACAATTTTATTTGAAAAAATTTCATTTAAGAGAATATCTTGATAGCCCTCTCTTTATTTAGAAGTTATATTCAACCTAATAATGTTTTATTTATTTACTGAAGTTAACCAGAAATAGCGACCAAATTTTTTTAAAGTAATGATGATATTTTCTGTATGGAAAAAGGTTCGTATTTTTCTCTTCGATAAAAAAGAATAATTTAATACTGATTTTTTTGCATTGAATGATTTCGTGAAATCAATATTCTTTTATATTAAAAAATATCTCTATCAACTTTGTTCTATCCGAAAAAATAGAAATTCTACAAAAGAAAGTTTCGAAACACATATTCACACCACATAAAAGATGGAGGAAAGCTCTTTTTTTCCCTTCCTCTTTTTAAACTCATTTTATTTTTTATCGGATCTTTTGTAGTTTATAAGTGAAGCTAATTTCGAAAATTATCTTCTCTGGACGTTTTCATAAATGCGAAAAAGTATTGGTGAAAGCGCAAAATAAAAATCGATTTTCATTGAATATTCTTTAATGCAACTCCGGCAGCAGATTTATTTTCACTCCATATTTAATACAGTCTTGATACGAACGAAGGTATAATTTCTTTGTCCTTTCTCTGTGGAAAAGGAATAATAAATATTGAACGCAGAAAGAAAAAGGAAAGAAATAACGGGATAGTGCTTTCCAAAATCTCATTCCGTTCATTGAAAAGACTGATTAGTCGAAAAATTGATTCGATATTTAATTAACAAGACGTCATCTATGGAGAATGACGCTACTTAAATTTTCTATTAAAAATAATAGTTTTCCTTTCTTTCTTTCTCATTAAAATTTTATCAGGAATGTACCGTATGGTGATAACTTTTGATTTTGCAATGCGCAATTGCTAGTCGCTCGCGCAATTTCTTTCATTTCGTAACAGCATCGATTCGACGCAGATAAAATAAAATATAAAACTTCACAAATACATTCACTAATCCGTTGCTGAGTTAAAGAAATCATTATATACAGTCTTCATTTTTTTAAGCCTGCTTCACCACAGTTTCTCTAAGTGGATCTTGCGCCAAGAAAATATCCACCCTGCTTTAATCCAATTATTTTGGGCAGCCGCCCCAAATAAAATGTTGCTCTATTCTGCAACCTTTAACAGTTCGACTATTAAAGAGTCAGAGCTGCCACAGATCTCTTTCATTATTTCTGTCTCCCTCATAACATTCTGGTTGCATGGTTTTCATACAAGATGGTCCAAAACCTTCAGAATTTATACAATGTGGCATTATGCCGGTCTGATTTTCACACGATAAGACTTAACAAACTTAACAGAAGTTGACGTTCGCCATATTGCACAAATTTTTCTGTTTCACAGTTTTAATTCCGCTACACGTGTTGGTTTCCCTCGGCACGATTTCCATACCATGCGGAACGAATTTAAACTAACCTTATTATAGGAGAGCTAAATGTGTTTATGTGTTATGCAAAAATTCAAAATATAAGATTTACTTGATATTACTTATATCTCACTGAAATTCAGAAGTTAAAATTAAGTCCGAATTTAAAATTTCATACAGAAAAAAAAATACTTACAGATACAGATACTCTTTCAAATAATAAAACTATTATCTAATAACAGATTATCTAATAAATAACTTCGTGATAAATAGATCTAACCATAAATCTTAGACTTTAGTCGAATAAATTAATCTTGCTAAAAAACATAATTTTTTGAACATAATAAGGTTTGATGTATCCTAAAGATTTTTATATCAGTACATTGAATATGTCAGTAATATTGTATACTAGAGGAATTATAAAATTACAAGGCTTAAAATATTGCAAGAAAACTTAAAAGTGGTTGTTAACTATTTAATTTAGAGACATGTTAAACATTCCTCCGCCTTAAGCACAGAATTTTAATCAATGGCTTAAATATTCAATTATGTGCAATTTAATAATCAATCGCTTTCGGCATTTGCCCCTTTAAAGTAATGAGCTTGTTCCAAGGTTAGTCATTTAGAAAAGCTTCCGCGTCTAACTTTATTTTCAACTAGCCTCCTTGGGCGACCAACTTGTTCGCCGGGAATATAATTTCAATTGAATAACTTGTGTATAATGTCATATCCTGATTCCCGTTACAAAGAAAATTTAAATTTCAAATTATAATGGATATTTAACCCAAGTTCTTTCAATAACCTTGTAACTGAATATAAATTAGTACTAAGTTAGAATTATACGTTATTTTTGTTTTAAACATTGTTTCTTTGTAATAGATTTAAATATAAAAATCTCGTTCAATTAAAATCATGTAGTGGCTTGCATATCTTAGATATAAATTAGATTAAATGATAAAAACTGTTTGTGTTGAGCATCTAATAGATAAATCTATAAATCTAAAACATTTCTATAACGATCTAATAGATAAATGCAGATCAAATTTGCGTTTTATCGTTACTTTTCTAAGCAGAATTTCTAAAATATTCTAAAAATATTTCTTAACTACCACCTTGAAGCGTAGTTCATATTTGAATTTATTACTTTAATCATTTCAACTAATAATAAAGAAGAATAGCAGAATATCTGTGTGTGTGTCTGTGTGCCCGTGTGTTGGTCCACTACAGGGCAGATCTTCTAGACTTAGAGCTACGAGATTTGGCACAAACATACTTTGAAGGGTGGGAATGTGCACCTCGGAGTACTTTTTTTGAAATTGTAATTAAAATTTTAATTAATTAAAAATTAAGCTAAATTTTGGCGCTTTCCCTTAATAACAAAAATCATTTTTACACCATCAGCAAATTTAAAAAATTATCTTTTCAATGATATCAATTAAATTGTTGTTGCAACGCATTTCAAACGTTTTCATCTTTTAAACAAATATTTATTTGCCTGCTTCTCTTCCATTGTTGAAAGCTTAGAAAATATCGTACTGGATTTTACTTTCTTCTTTAATTTGATTAATTTTTCTCTGAAATCTGTAAAGGAAGTCCTCAAGATAGTTAGTATATAATGAAATAATACAGTAAACTGAAAGCTCATATTTGCTACGTTTTAATTCTTTTTATCAGCGTGTTTTGAGCCAATTAGCATGCTACTGGACGTAAAATGTGCCCTGAAAATTTAATGTTGAAATCAAATGCTTATTTTACATTAATGTAGACAAGGAACAGAACAAGTGCAAGGCTACGAAAAGAACGCGGGTTAAATGTCTATAGCAAATTGAAGTTTATAACTACTTTGTTAAAGTAACCATGAATATAAAATTATGCATAAGAGATTCAGTTGCAATTTTATATCCAGCGATCAAGCTGGTCTCGGCTATTTCCAATAAAGAACTGATAAAGCCATTTGCTATCTAGTGATAGTGGAATTTAATAATAAAATTTTGTCGAGAACCTTCTTACGGCCTGCTCTGATTTTATTATGTTATTATGGCACTGGGCTCAAAAGTTTGAGCCCTGGTGGTTTGACGATATCGATATAGTTAATTCTTATATACTAGTAAAAATTCAACTCAAATCTACAATTTGGACATTCTTAATTGTATTGTTCCAGCATGTTGCAGTTTTGAGCTATTGTGTCACATAAGCACAGACTGACAGACTGTCTTCATTTTATGTAAAATTTTATGAATTATGACGCAAAATTTGATACAAATCAAATTTCATATTTACATGTTTGATGTACGTACTAAATTTCGCCAATATATTTCTCCCTATTTTCGTGTCATTACACGATCAGACAACTATAGTTTGAAAAAGGGAATTTTCGGCCTCAGAAATTTCTGAAACGTGGAAATTCATCAACACCTAGAGGGCAAATTTTTTAACGATTACTATTCTTTATACGTTGCATACCTTCTATACCGATTTATAATATAATCTATATCTTCGTATAAGAAAAAGTAAAAATCAGGAAAATACTGCACAACATTAAAAATTACGCCTAATAAAAAGAACCAGCAAAAACGGTGAAATATCGATTTCAAAACGAATCCTAAATTCCATGTAAACAATGCAAGAAAGTTCAAAAATTAACTAATACAAAGAGGGTGCGAATCAATCACACAGCGCACAATTCTTTTAAAAAATCTAAGAACAAAATAACCTCAACTAGGTTAATCAATATTTACCCAGAATATAAGGAAACTATCGAATTTTTTCTTAAGTTAGCAAATTTTCTCACGAAAATATACCATATATTTAGATGATTCACAACTAACTAGATGATTCACAAACTTAACAATTTAGATAATCCAACGATAATTTTTTTCTTTAAAATCAATTCAATGTTTATGATATGAATATTTTTAAGTTTCGTATCCAAGACATCGAATTAAAATTGACACTTTTGATCCCATGTGCTGTTTATTAAATAAAATACATTAATTAATTAATCAAAACGATATAAAGCATTCGACATTTCCATTAAATCCTATTGCAATATTAAGCGTAAAAGCCGAGAAAATCAATGAATTATTCAAAAACAAAATGAATTTTATACTTTCAACAAAAGCCATTGTAGAAATTGACTCCAAAATTAAAATAAATTTTCAACTACAGCGTTCTCTATTGAATAATTCTTTAAAGTTAATTTAAAATGAGCTAATCATTATACCGAAATAAAACTAAATATAAATTTCTACATATTTTTACTTCGAAATTATCTTAATTCTATGCCAGTTCAAGTTTAGCTTTAACATTAGGTCGAAATAGAATAACTCCTAACGATAATCGAGCTAACAGAGTATCAGTGTGGCTGGAGCATAGACTAAGGATTATAGAAAGACCGCTCACTCTGTAGAAAAACCCGCATTCGGAATGAAGCAAGCACCTAGGTAGAAAATCCATTCGTTACGTGACTAAAGAGGAACTTCTTGGCTTTTTATCGCCACATTTGGCGAAACGAAAATGATGAGTGTTGGAAACGAGTAGTAATTCTACAAGTAGTGAAACGTTACAATTTTAGTTCATTTAAAAACTAACTCACGAACGGAAGAAATCAAAATAATTGGATTTTACGTGAATAAGATTTTCATTTGTTTTAAACGATACAAAATATAATACTTCAACTGACTGTAACAAAAACAAATTATATACTTGAACTTTTTAAATAAAAAAATCATTTTTTTTTTATTTAAAGCAATATTTTTAAAATACAAAAACTACTAAATTTCAGGGGCGTAGATAAGGAGGCTGAGGCCCTCTCCGATATAAATTGACTGGTTTCAAATGTTACGGATCATGCTCCTTAAATAGACGTATGTATCCTCTCTGTAATAAATCTCTTTATATGCTTTGGTTAAATTATTTAGTAAATAAAATATTCAAAACTTATTTATTTTAAAAAATAATTTGGTTTTTCCAAAGATTTCTTATCATAAGTCTATGGGCTGGAAAGTGGACGCTTGAGGGAAAGTGTCGCTCCTATTTTTTCCGACGATAGCTCGGCACAATCCCGATTGGGCAGAAATAAGCTCTCATTATTTTTTGGAGAGAGAGAGAGAGGATAAAGACAGTCGGGAAGGAACAGACACACGATGCTCTTAAATTTTATAACTATCTTTAATATAAATAATGTTTTAAATATGTGGCTTTTGTTTTTTACATTGCATGTATATTTATGTCCTTGATACATATATTCAAACAGAAAATTCCTTTAAGTCGATATTGTAAATATGATGCATATATTCAAAGCAGATCAAGTTAGCAGATATTTAAATGTCAGTCTTAGACTGTTTGATCACAAATATACGTATACTCTTGAATTTGAATTCAAATGAAATTAGAACTGTAACATTTGTTTATTCTCCAAACTGTCAGATCATAATGTAAACAGAGAGTTTATAAAAGTCATTCTGTAAATCATTCCAATGATTTTTTATACATAAAACTAAGAAAACAAAGCAAAAATAATGTAACTAAAAAACTATTATATTGAAATTAATAGCTTTTCTTCTAGCATGAATGTATCAGCTTGATCAAAAGTCGCGCCTTTTCTTGTGACAATTCTTTCAAACAATGTTTACATAAGAATAATAACTTTTTGTTATAATAGTTAACAGAACAAAAGAACTTTCTTCGACATAGTACTAGAAATATAGCTACTGCAACATTTTGAATCGAGATATTGATAACCATAAAAACTTATCGCTCTGTAGGCAATATATTTTTACTGTGATGTGATAAATATTGTTTTGTCTGCATAAATATTTTTATTTAACATATTCATCTTGGAGAATAATAGTGACAATGCATTTTTTATTTTTGATGGCAAAATTTTTTACATATGCTTCTTATATTTTTACAGATGTCGGTACAAATTATTATAATGTAAACTAAATAAAAATTATGAGAGTAAAAGTATTGATTTTTTTAAACTCAACATTTCTGGAGATAAACCGAATTTTTTGCAATATTTTTTTGAAAATTATCAAATATAATGCACGAGAATCAAGTGAAACCTGGTATTTTTATTATAGCAAATATAAAAACTCAACTTCATTTTGAGTATGACTGACAGAAAAAAAATGAAAAGCTTTGCAAAAAAATTAAAAGCTTTCTTGTAGTTTTTGGACTGTTAATGAAATTATAAAAAGAAATTTTAAAATTATGCTTATTTTTCATCATTTACCATTAAAGACATTAAACTTCTAAGAAAGTAAAAGAAGAACAAGAAAGTAAAAAAATTCTGTAAAAAATATATATAAGGTTAGAAGGAGAAAAATTATTTATAAACCTTAAAGCCTTTCATAAAGGAAAAACGAATTTTATTTCCAAATATACTTTTATGGACACTTTAAATGCTAACAATAAAATTAGATTTATTTCCTAGAAGAGATATTAATTGTTTTCATTCTAAATTGGAATTAAAATGTTATAGTGATCAGTAATAATAGTTATAAAATCCACCTACTCCTAACTTGAAAAAATACTATAGAGGAAACGTGAAAGATCTAATTTGTCTGTGACAGTCTGCAGCAAAACTCTGTTAGAATTTTCATGTGGTAGTGCGAAAGTGATTAATCACGGTAAGGTATAGATTTCTAATAATACAATTATAATATAATTATATAAGTATAACGATATAACTCTTCTAACATTGTCATTATCATAAATAGGTTAAAAATTAAGAACTGATGAATTTTTATACGTCGAATTCCCACATTTTGACAACGATATGAGATACTTAAAGTAATTGAATGTCTCTTGATATCTCAGAGATAATTAAGAATGAGAAGTTAAAAATAATATCACTCCAAGTAATTTGAATTTCTTCATGTATGAAAAATGCCATTCGCTAAAAATTATAAGGAGATGATTTATCATCTGAAGAAAAGCTGAGTAAACCAGGCTGAGTTAATTCACAACTGAAGATACATTCACATTTATTTCATTCATAAGTTTCCCTTTTAAAACCGTGATTTAATGATAATTGAACAACTAACTCACCATTTACTGCAGAAAAGAGATCAATCAAACATTATTATCCTAAATTCTGGTGAGATTCGCCAAGCAGGTGCTCCTATTTCTCTTTCTTTCTTCCAAAATATATTGAAGACAACTGCATTAATTTCCTTCGAAAGGCAAAAAAAGAAAATAATAATCAGTCATGAAATAATCAGCATTATAATCTCATTGGTTATTGAACAAGAGAGAAAGCTGAAAGCCCAAGTTCTGTCTGTAAGTGTCTGGAGCAGAACTGCGTTAGAAGTGTCATTAGCTGGTGAGAAAGTGATTGATCTCGACAAGTTTCTGATTTATTTTGTCTCCATTTCAAATGTCAAAGGATTTGTCTGGCTGCAGAGAACAGAAAACGATCCATGACTGGGAGGCGGTTTCAATACGCTTCCCTCAAAAGTAGGAGAAAATTGCAACTTAATCTCCCAGCCAGTACCGGATGTATTTTAATTCTTTTTCTGACAGAGAGCAGAAAATGACGCTATCTGAAAATTTGCTTCTGAAACAGCGGTAAATTATTGAAATTCCTTCCAATTTCAATAATCCGCATTTCAAGAAGCTCAAAGGAGACGGGATCAAATCTACATTCCGTGTTGATGGCATCACTTTCGAAACTTATGATATTCGAATGAGGTCTTTCCTTCATAAATTTTGGTCATCTTATCAATAATGTTGAATTTTCTGAAGGGAATGCGCTTGATTAGATTCTTGTCTTTATCAAGATTCCCATCTTATTCAATAGAATAAGGATGGATATTCATATCTTGATAAAGAGATGAATGCTTCAAAGGAGAAATACAAAAGTCGAAATTGTATTGCTTTTTCAGCTTTGAGTATTTCAGAAAAAATAGCCATAAAAAATAGTGTGTAAATAAGAAAATTCTTTGATTAAACAGAATTATAATAATTTGCCTAGTTATGATCTGCAAGAAATTGTGGTTATCTTATTCAACATGCAATTATATTTTATTTCGAATGTGTTACATTAAACTGATTAGGTTTTGTTGGAAATTATAGCAAGTTAACTTTCCTTCAGTCTCCTCATTCAATCTTCTAACCAATCACAAGATATTGTGATGATGTCATGATGCAATACGTCACTGCGTGACGTCATATATATCCCATGATTCCTTTCACGGAGCCGGTAAGAGACTTAGTGATGTACTTTGAACTGTGCTTGTGAAACGTCCTTCATGTCTGTGTCTTTGTCTTATGTGCTATGTATTTAGAAGAAACGATGATCAGAACTGTTTCTCGAACTCTGCTAATTGCACTCTGCTGATTTCCCCTTCAGGTTTATCACATGAAAGCAGTATAATTACATTTGTGCTTTCATGCTTGACATGATACTAATCAAACCAGCAAAAGAAGTTCTTATTTTAATTAAGTAGTTGAATATTTTAAACATTTTTCCTTTTCATACATTCTTCTAATTGTTGAATAGTTGCAGTTAGAAAGCGATTGTATTATAAACACGAAGAATAAAAAGGAGTTCAGCATTAGGATCCACTTTTTGCTTTCTCGTGTATGAAATATAGTAAAAAAAACATCGTAAACTTCAAAAATTTCTACATCGAGATTTTGATGAATCTCAAAGTTTGGAATTCGCTTTTGGAACCATTTTTGGAATTCTGCCTGCCTGCAAACATAACAACAAAAAATGGACAGAAGTAGAAACATAAAATTGGTATTTGGTCTTTACATTAAAATTGTAGAGCTGTATCAATGTCTACTTTTTCAAAGAGCTTATCTTTCAAATCTTTCTTCATTTCCAACTTATTATTATTCAGATGCTTTCCTCGAATTATGAATTATTAATTTAAGAAACGGGAATAATATTTTATATTTCCACGTTTGAAACTAATATCCTCTCCGCGTTTGTTATTTTGATCGCAGAGCAATTACGTAAATGGAATCAATTTTTATTTACCATATCAAAATTCATAATCTTAAGACGTTTGATCTTTACGTATAATTAGATCAATTCGCTTCTCTATTATTGTCTTGTGAAAACACGTCCTTATCAATTTTATTTCTAATTTATAATAATAAAACAACATTAAAATTACACAGAAAATCAGAAAGCTGTTAAATGTAATGAATCCCATCGACGCTGTGGAAGCAATTAATGCAGCTTCTTATTTGCAAGAAAAAACCTCTAAGAATTTAACATGCATATCGGATCGTTACTCAAAAATAAAACTTTCGTTCATTCATCATTGTAAGCGATAAATTTTATCTATGATTTATTGGACAAACTTTTAAATACAGGGTGGTCATAAATTATTGATCCCATTTCAAAAAATAATAGTAAAAACCCTATAATATAGCAACTTTGCGTTTTTTAAATGAGAGAGTAGCTCAAAAAGTTTTTCAGGTAGGTAACGCGCCGCTATAGCACACTAAATCTGCTGCAGCGGAAGATTCCCAACGCACGTGTTAAAATGGTACCGTGCAGCAGAAAACACGTCTATGGGTTCCACGAAAGCAAATAAAATTTAACAGTTTAAAGACGGTTTCGGTTAGAGTATCGAAATTTTCGTTCTCCAAGTAAGAACTCCATCAAATTTTGGTTTGAGCAATTTAAGAGAATAGGAATCATAGGAAAGACACTGGACATCGGTCTCAGTCAAAGTTGTTGAAGTAGTGAGCGAGTCTTTCACTCCTTAATTGCTCCTACTAACGCTTAATGGAGTTCTTACTTGGAGACCGAAAATTTCGATACTCTAAGCGAAACCGTCTTCGAACTGTTACAATTAGTTTGCTTTCGTGGAACCAATAGACGTGTCTTCTGCGGCACGGAAGCTATTTTGACACTTGCGTTGGGAATCTCCCGTTGACACAGATTTAATGCGCCGTAAAGGCGCGTTACCTATCTGAAAAAAAAATTGAGCTACTCTCTCATTTAAAATAAACGGTTACTACATTATAGGGTTTTTGTTAATTTTTGAAATGGGTCCAATAATTTATGACCAACTTTTTTTCCATGGAGTGTTAATCTGTATAGTTTGTTACAGATTAACACTCTATATAGAATTAACTTTCTTTCATGAAGTGCAAATCTGTATAGTTCGATATGATAAACCTTCAGAAGTAGAGCATATTCAATAAGTAAATGTTGCGACATTATTTCTCTAACTTTGCCGATATTGCATTTAAGTTCTTTAAGCCGAAAGAAAGTAAATAAATATTACAAATTCTTTAATTTCCATACATAGAATTTCTACCTCATAGACAATGAAGTAAGATACTCCAAGCTTCGAAACGAATGTTCGTATTTTAAAATCAAAAATAGTAAAATCGCACATAATATGAATTTATGGTGATTGAACTGCTAATTCTTTTGAATTTACTGTTGCGAATGGATCCATCAAAACTAAAATTCAAATTTCTAGCGAGTTTTATCAAGTGATCTCTTTCTCTCAAATGATTTTGAAGGCAACTCAATTAATCTCCTTTCCTAAGGCAAAAATGAATCTATCCTGAAATAATCAGTATTGCACTCTCATCGGTTATCAAGCAACACCGAAAGCATCAAAGCCTGAATTCTGTTCTGTAACATTCTGTAGTAGAACTCAATTAGAAGTGTCATTAGCTGGTGAGAAAGTGATTAATTTCGCGAAGTGTCAGATTTATCTCTTCTCCATTTCAACTGTCAGTGAGAATTTATCTGATAACAGAGAGCAGAAAACAAGGTAGATGGGGCAGCGGTTATAACCTTATAAAAGTTTTCTCTAAAACTGGGAGGAAATCGTAGCTTACTCTCGTTACCGTACGGACTTTTGTTAAATTGCTGACAGAGAGGGAATAATGATATTATCCTATCTGAAAATCCACTCCTGAAGCAGCGGTAAATTGTTGGAATTCCTTTCAATTTCAATAAGCCACCTCTCAAGAGTCTCGAATGAGAGTTGAATCGGATTTGCATTCGGTGTTGACTGGATTGCTTTGAAATTTTGAAGATGCGAGAGGAACCTTTTCTCAACAAATCCTAATTGAACTCATCAAGAGAGTATAATTCTAAAACGTTTATTGAATGAGAGTAATCATATCTTATCTATCTTAATACAGACAAACTGGTTTTGAAATTATTAAAGATATGTATAAATAATGTTTTATTTTAATAATGTCAAATTTTTTGAAAAGCATTTGCTATCATTTAGATGATTATTAATTACCTAAAATAGTCTAATGTGGAAATTCCACATCTTGTAAGAAACGGTAAACAAGAAAAAAATAGTTGTAGCAGTAAAAATATTACTTGTGGTAATTAAATTTGTTCTGATATTTGTATTCTTCTGATTTCTTTGTTCTGATATTGTACAACAGTAAGTGAGTTTAAGTATTTTATTACTTAAATGAAAGTATTTTATTACTTTATTGCTTAACAGATATTTTTAAATTTGCAAGCTAATCTTATAAAATCGGAATAAACTTATTGTTTTAATCTGCTGTTAAGATAGTTTAAACTAATACAACCTCTTTTTCTTACTTTTTATTCTTCGTAGTATTTCAATACCACAAGTAGATCATCGGTAAACTACATGACAAACTACAGAAGGATAAGTTACCTGTCAGCAAGTTATTAATAATATCAACCCTTTTAATGCTCTTCCAATGGTACATTGTAAAATACTAAAGTTTGTCAAGAGAGATTTTCCAAAATCATATTCATGTGTGGGAATTTGAAGTAATTATGAAATGAAGAAAATTGTGCATCTTATCAGAGATTCGAAGCTAGAAATCCACCTCACGAGGTCATGGTGATGAATTCATGGACTTCTTTTCAGATAATTAAAGATTTTAGTCTTGATTTTATCGAAAATTCACCATAAATTTGGATACAAATTGAAATTTTGAGACTCTAACGGATTCACCTTATCATGACATGAAAGCTCACAGAAATTATAATCTCAGAATTTGTTTTCAACTTCCATTCAAAAACTAAATTTCCTAATCTAGACTTAAATTTTAACCCT
Source organism: Araneus ventricosus (assembly GCA_013235015.1). NCBI lineage: Eukaryota > Metazoa > Arthropoda > Arachnida > Araneae > Araneidae > Araneus > Araneus ventricosus. The sequence goes on along the minus strand of BGPR01004127.1, from coordinate 103,621 downwards.
TACATTTTTCTTTAACCCCTTGCAGTCTCAATTTATCCCGAGTTTATGGGTCAAAAAATGTCATTTTTTAAATATTTTTTTAAAATAAGTGTTTCTTAAACAAGATAGCCCCATTGGTGTACAAGGTTTTCTAAAAAAAAGTAAAAAATATTTAAAAAACAATGGCCATATTTTGCAATATTTTGGATTCGGATATAATGTAGGATCGCAAGTCTCATTGTCTGCAAAATGCAAACATTTAGTCGATACTATATATTCTTTTTGGCAGAAGCATTCCAAATATTGGTAAATAGAAAATTTCTCGTTTACACCAATATAAATCTTTCTCGGGTTTACTCTCGGTGCCTTGTATTATATCGAGCAGCATATCAATTTGCTGCATTGCAAATCAACTCAGGAATTCCGTCATCAAGAAAAAAGTTCAAAACATTGCAAAATACTTTCATCACTATTGGGGTAAAAATCCAACTACGGAGTCCCGAGGAATGCGAAAGGAAAAAAGGATTTCGCACATCAATATTCAGTGAACGCCATTGACGAGCATTGTTCATGCTTTCTGAACCCGAATCACTTTCGGTTTATGATGAAAATTCAGAATCAGAAAAATTTGATTCTGAATTATCTAAGCGATAGTCATCTTCAATATCATATAAATCATATTCACTCAAATCAGAATCATACGATGGCGCGCAACCTATGTTATTAAACAATCCGTTATAAACATCAACTGTTATCGACAAATTCTTACAAAAAATAACTGTAATAAATAGACCTTTGAGCCCTTGTAACTTTCAACCAAAAATTTTTAAAAAGAAGCAGTGTAGTGCTAAAATCTAGTGGTTATAAAAGTCGTCCGATTATATAAAAAATAATTCGGTAAAGGCCAGCTTCATAATGTAGAATTTTCTATTTGCCCCAGTTACACTCGGGGTGAAACAGATCGGTATGATTCGCATGCACGAGCTGCGCTCGGACAAAGCCGGAAGGCGTTAATAAATCATGTGACGAAAGACTTCTTTCCCCAACGATTCCTTTAATCGATTAACACCTCTATTTTTATAGCTACTCCAAACGCAAGCCGGGTCATGTGCAATATTGACAGACATAATGGTAAAAGTAATATATGCTAGTAATTACACCTCCGAGCTCATTCCGGGACAAATGGCTCTCAATAGACGCACCAAATATCTTCTCTGTCGGAAACTGCATTTCCATTTAAATAGAGAATAGCAATTATACCTGTGCTAAGTTTCAGTCTCCCCAATTACCTTAACACGTTATGTACGCCACGGAGGTTAAGTCCCGGGAGATAATGACGCAGGTAATTGCGGCTGCCATATAGGAGGTCCTATCGCCAAACCGATGCATGAAGTAAAAATCCTACGCTACTGTTGCAGAATGCTGATAAAAATTATATGATTTTGTTATATTCCTGAAATCATTAATTATAGCATTCAATTAACTGAAATTTGCTCTTACCACATTTTCAGAATCATTTGTCTGATTTTGCATTTTTTCAGAATAAGTTGATTTTCTCAAACGCTTCAAAGTTATTTTAATATTTCATAATTTTGTAGTGAGATGTTGAATTATATTTCAGAAAATATCATACGAAATTAAAGATTTTAGTGCTGATTCATTTGATATTTTAATAATTTTTAATAATTTGTGAAAAATTCAAATTAGTGAATTAATTCGTACAAAGTATTTTATTCTTAATTATATTTCAATACAAAAAGATTATTTTCAACATTTAAATAAATGACTAAATAAATAAAATTGAAACTGAAGAATTGTTACGTAATTTCATTTGTCTTTAGTAAACCAAAAATTTAAGATATAATTTATTTATAATATTAAAATTCATCGAGTCACAACATAATTAGTACACTCAAAATATTTCCAATGCAAATTATAAAAAAAAGGTATGTGAGATTTTTTCTTCTGTGAAATCCAATTCCAAAAATTCCCTTGAATTCAAATTATATTCAAGCATTTTTTATTCATGCCTTAAGCATATTGTCTGTATATTTTAGCTTTGTTTTTGTAATTTACGAATTCATTAAATGAAAAAAGAACTATCGTACTAAGAGTTTTATTGAATTTTAAATACATTAAGTTATTACTTTTACTTTCGGCATATATATATATGTCTGCATATTTTCTTTGCGATTAAAAATTGTTTTACTTGATAAAGAGGAAATATCACAATAAAGCAAGAAAAAGTCTACGTTTTTCTCTAGAAGTCTATTATCCCTTTTGAGTTTCAAATTGAATATAAATTTCTCTTAATTTTGATCGCATGTGTCTTTTAAATGCATATTGCTGCGTTAAAAAATTTTAAATAAAAATTTTTACGGTGTAATTTTAAGAATCGTTATGTAAAACATTTAGGTTTATGAAAAGCAACAATCATATCAATATGCGCAAAAATTTTATTTAGTTAAATATATTTAGTTCGGTACCCCGTAAAAATAGCCCAAGCCATAAGAACCCCGACAAAATAGCCCTTGCCAAAATAGCCGATGACAAAATAACCCAAATTCTGAATTACATTAAAAAACATTATTTTGTCAGGGTTATTTTGACTTGGGATATCTCGTCGTGTCTCTAATTGCTTGGGCTACTTTGTCGGGTCACAATTTGGTTCCTCAGACAAAAGAAACGGCATGTATATTGATTTTTAGGAAGAGGGTAGCTAAAAGTCTCTACCGAAGCTCAATTATTATTTAAGAGGCTCTTTTAAATTTTAAACATACGCTATATAATTATTCCCTGCATACATCTATATAGTCAAACATTTTAGGGAAATAGATACGTTCTATATTCTTATTCCGTCTTCCATTCAAGATCATACACTGTATGATCAAACTATCTAGAAATTCCCATGAAAAGTATCCCGAAACTTTAAATTACACATTTTTTTTTAAATTTCTCCAGAAGGACTAAACGAACTGCCCTTAAACTTAATCGTATAAAGAGTAGTTTTGAACTCAAACTTTGCATTGAAGATTCGGTCACGAGGGCATTTAGAGGACCGAACAAAAATTGATGAAGAAAGTGATTTGGGCTTATTTCGTTTCACAGAAAGCTGATAATGGTCTGCAAATTTCATCAATGGTTTTGTTTGATGTGAGGAATATTTATATGTATTTTCGTAAAAATAGCACGGAAATTTTAGGGAAGATATAAAATTTCTTTTTAAAAAATCAAAATTTTTTTGTATGTATTTTGCTTATAACATGCAGAGTTTTCAACCAAAATATACGAAACTTAAAGAGTACGTGACAATACCTTAGAAAAGAACTATATTAAAATTTGAAGTAGATATTTTGAATATTCGAGGAAATATAATTATTTGTATTAAATAATTTTTAACTGCGCATGCGCGAAACGTAACATAGTTTTACTTTCATAATATCAAATTCAGATAGATAAGGCAACTTATCCAAATATTCCAGCTGAATAGTGATGAGATTCAGAAAGATATCGGCATTGCAGAGAGCTGAATCTCTGTTTCTCTAAAAAAAGAACCTAAATAATGAGGGGGTTTCTACAAATTTAATTTTAACTTGTTTCTTCGAATAGTTATATTGAATTGTATAAAAGATGAATATTCTGAATTTAAATGTATACTTAGAAATTAAGTAAAATTTAAATTGCAGAAAATTAGGTATTATATATAACAATAAATATTATCACGTTCATCACATAGTTTGCATAAATATTAAAATTATAATATGATGTAACTTGATATACACAATATGATTAAAAGCAACCATGCGCCTTTATGTTTTGCATATCCTACAGATGCGTCAATAATATTTATTGTATAATTGAATTCTTGCAATAATATTTATTGTAATAATATTATTGTATATACGATAGTATGGTAATTATTGCAATTATGTTACTGCGTTAAAAATTATCCGCATGCTCATTCTGGAAACAAAAATACCATGCAACATGCTAGATTGTTATGCCCTGCATGAATAATAAATAATGCGGGGATTGTTTTCCAGAAGATACCATCCTTTCCGCATGGGACAGCTCCAAAACACGGGAAATAAATCTGAAATTTTCTAATTGTATATATAATTAGAAATATAATGGTATATCTACATCAATTGCAGCATCAGGTGTTCTGAATATATTTTTATGAGGCACATTCCATCCAATGATGTGCGTTCATATTATAATAGAAAAATACATTTCACGCATGTTTTAGGACATAGAAAAAATTATCATAAAAATATATCACTCCCTACATCCAGCATTGGTGGTTTTATTTCCTATTTTTTTTCTTGGCCAAAACAAGATGTCCTTTGAGTAAAGCCTAGTAATTAAATATATCTGTGGGGTTGTGAATTGTGTCTTCGACACCTGACTGCAGAAGGAAGTTGGCCATTTCTTTGCAAACTGTCTTTCAACATGTTTCATGGCATATTTTAGTAGTCGATTCGGGCTTACTTTTGTTTGTCTCTATTTTAGCTTATCATATATCTCCTGACTACACGAGAAATTAATGTTTTAATTAAAGAAAAGAGGAAAGAAGCTGTCATACCTATAAATAAACTAGTTCGTGAAAGAAGAAAAGATAAAATATGGCTACTTAATTTCCTATTTTCAATCAGGAAAAGTGGCAGCTATTCATACATAAATGTTAAAGAATGAGTAATCAGTTATATAAACTGATTTTTTTGAGAATTTGACTTTGTCCTGTTCTTAATTTTGAGGAAACTGGCAAATAAGACAGCTACAGTGCGACGGAGGCAGTATAATTTAAGAAAAATTAATTGCCTTCATAGTAAAAATCTCTCAGTCAACTTACCACATTTATGTAATTTTACTATATCTTAACTAAATATGTAACAAAATTACAGGTAACTTAACCAAACATAAATTTAATAATGTCGATAAAATTCTGGGGTTTCTTTTTCCAAAAGGAATTAGTTCGTACCATTACATCATTGCCTTAAATCATCAGCATTCTCCTTAACCCGTTAAAATATCCAAAATATCATATTTTTACAGTTCTATAAAATAAATCAAATGGGTGCAGTTTTCACTAATTAGTCGAAATGGAATTTCGAAAAATCTATCTTTTGAATAACCAGATGAAAGTCACTATTTAAATAACTAGGTGTGAAACAGAAATGCAATACTGAACAGAAATTGGAAAAATCTACACGGTTCTTCAGATAAAATGAAATAACTAAGAAAGGTGACATTATTTTCTTAAGATATAACATTTAGTCATCCTGCAATATTTTTTATTTGAATCCGAGCCAAGAATTTTACATCTCACCATCAGTGTCGAGAATGAGACCTTATAAAACTGATGTATAGCATTTCGTATGAGAGCAATCTGACAGCAGAAGGACATATGAAAAGAAAAGAACAGCTTTAAGCCTGTCTTAAGCATTTGAAATTCTTGTCAAATGCTAAAATTCTAAGCGAGATTTCGAATGGCCAGAGAAAAGCCGTATGTCAAAAAAATGGATAAGTTGAATTCACGGCAGTCACACTAGAAATGGGCAATATACAGCACTCGAGGGTATTAAAGAGCTATACTGAGATAGGACAAAAATTCAAACGTTTTATCTCAGTAACATCTTGGTGATATAATGAGATAGCTAATTAATTTGCAATTAATGTGTCTGAGTTTCGCTTTTGGATCATCTAACTTGAATGTTTTATTTTATATGAATTCTCAAACTTTCTCCTTTTTGTTTTTTCGCCTTTCAAATAATTACGTAAAATTTATAACTTAATTTGAATTTTAGAAACTTTATTTTTATTTTATTTAATTATTAAATTTTTGTGATATACATTTTTTTAAATTTTTTTTCTAAAATTGAGAAAGAGTATTTATCGTAAGAGCCCTCCGTGCTTTCGTGCATGCGCCAGTCGGAGTTATTTTCACCAAAATAGGGGGAAAGTGAAGTATGGAAGGGGAGATGTTTACACTATACATAGCGTGAACTAACAAATAATTCCGGAATGCTCTTATCTTACTCATTGCCTGACACCCCTTTACGGTGTAAAATCTTCCAAAAGTTCTAGTCTCGGGAAAAGGAACAATACCTAAATTTGTATGTTAATATTGTTAGTTGTTGTTTACTTTTTATAGACCAAAAAATCAAAATCTAATGGTTTTCGATTCAATTCTTTAAAAAAATACAATTGCTGGATTTCGAAAAAGTATTTACTTTAGACTGCAGAGTCTCGTGAATAAAGTGAAACATAAATTATCTAAAAAAATATTAACTGTCGATGCTATTCAAAAATATAAACTGAAATTATTTCTCAAACATTGCACTAAGCGTTTCGTTATATTCAAGGCAGTGACAGGTCGACAGTCAAAAAATGAATAGTGTTTGTTAAAGACCGAGATGTAAACTTTAAAAAATGTATTTCACCTTTTATTTGTACAAAATTCTAAACTTCCATGCCAAATATTATATTGTCTGAAGTTAAAATACGTTCAGTTGTATATAGTAGGTATCTGTTTAATATATTTTTGACAAAAATAGTCTTTAAGAGAATTTTCTTATGATTATTGTGCTGGTACCAGTTTCTGAGCATCTCTGACATTTAAACTAATGGCATCGATTCAAAAATGCATATTAAATAACTCATGCTCACTAAGTATCTGTTCATTCTCTTCCTCCTTATATTCATTAAAAATTTTTTTTTACCCGACAATATCAAAGATTCATTTTTCTTCATAATTTTCCTTATCTGAATCTTTTTTTGGGGAGAGGAGCAATTTAATTAAATCTTTTATTTTTGATAATAAAATCAACGTTTAAGTTTGGAAATAATATACAGTAAAGCACCCTTTATACGTTTCTCTTTTATACATCGTTTCATCATATACCCGATTCATTCGTATTCATTGAATGATTACTTCGTTTATACGACGCAAAGCTACGGTTATACGTCGTTCACCCCCATTCTAAAATGTGAAAATTCCCTCCTTTCCAATGTGTGAACTGTCATAAAGATCGAAGACTTCGAAATTATTCACAATTGATGAATTAATAGAAGACAAATTGTCTGGTCTAACTTGAACAATGATGAAGAAGTTATTCCACCTTTCTTTAAAGAGGCGATGGACTCCATTTAAAGACTTATTTCTTTTGTCAAAAGAATAGTGAAAAAACATTCAATGAACTTGATTCTATTCATAATGATGTCCTTAATACTCATAGACTAACAGCTCGTCAGGCGACGGTTAAAGATTTTTTTAAATAAACGCCTACCTGCATGCACGTAAATCGTGTAAGATATGCATAATTAGTACAAAAGATATGCAATAAAGATATGATCTTTCTCACTTCTATGAAAAATGCTTAATTTTAAAATTTAATTATTGATTTCCATATTATGTAGAATTATACTAGTACAACCTTAAAAAACTGTAAAATTAATACTTTTAAATGAATTTACATTGGTAGAATTGAGTTTATCATATTCAAAGTTGTTTGTTAAAATTTCGATTATACGTTTGTTCATTTATTCGTCGTTTTACATCAGCCCCTTGAAAGACGTATAAACGGTGCTTTACTGTATAGGGTGTACACAAATGAAATGACACATTTCAAAAATGAATTTAAAAAAGGCTAAAAATGTTGGAACTATGATTTTTTTTAATGAGAGCGCATATCAAAAAGTGTTTTTTTCAGATAGGTAACATGCCATTTAGGTGGTCTAGGGGGTCGTAAATTACTGGAAATCAAAAATTGGTTTAGAGTCATTATCTGAGAAAATATTAAAACTGGACGAAAAATAAAATTATATTTTTGTAGGGTATTTTTGCTGCTTAATTTCTTAATTCACATGTAGTGTGAAAACTGAAGAGTTTTCGAGATATTTAAGAAACACTAAAAAAAGAAACCAAAAAACACGCATCGGGTTCTATTGATCGATAGCCATTGCGTACGGCATTTTCTCGCTGTGACAAATTTAGAATGGCGTAACGCCGCTTTACCTATCTGAAAAAAAATTTTTTTGAGATGCGCTCTTATTTTTAAAAAACCGTAGTTCCAACATTTTTAGTTTTTTTTAAATTAATTTTTGAAATGTGTCAGTTCTTTTGTGTACTCCCTGTATATTGAGTCGGAAGTTCAATGTATATTATTTGCTAATAAGTAATTATTTCCTTGAATTACTGTTTAGAAGTAAGTAGTTCAAGGCAATGTAATCGTTTGCTTTTCAAGGTTACATAAAAGCGAAAATGATAAAAAAAATTATTCGAAAAACAAATCATTAGGTGAGAAGAGGGAAAGAAAGAGAATTTGTTGATTGAGAATCAAACTCGAGAAGCACTGGTTTCAGCGAATTCAGTTCAAATTTCAAGCTTATAAACTTCATTTTCTGTCTCGTAATGCGGTATTTTTCCATGCTCTTTAATATTATGCTCTTGTTGATACTTCTTGACTCATGCACTTCCTATTTTTTGTGAAATTTTCTTTTTCTCTTCTTTTTATTTTCTTTCTTCATATCGGACTATTGAACTCTCAGTAAGGAAATGAAATAAAATGGTAGGAAAAACAAAATCAAAATTTTCAAAAATATTTGCAGGAGGTACTGCAACTCTAACAGAAAAGGTAGAAGTGTTTCAGTGGGTTTTTTTAAGAATGTAAAATGTACTAATTAAGTTTTCCTCAATTTCAAAAATGAGGATGTAAATTATAATGCTTTTTACATAAAGACTACACAAGGAGAAGTTTATACAGAATATTTCATTGGTTTATGCACTAAACTAATAAAAATTAACATTTGAGTTAAAAGGTTCACACAAGTAGAAAATTTGTTTTACTATTACAGTTTCTTTTGAAAGAATTTAAATGGCAACTTTTAATTTTTTTCACAGACTGTAAAAAGCTGAAATATATTTCAAAACATATGTATTTGTCCTGAATAAATTTTATAAAAACATTTTTTAAATCACGCTTTTATTAGTGTGCTAAAAAGTGGAATTTTTGTTTTAATTATCTTCTACTATTTAAATAAACCTCCTTACTCTACTGCGTGCAAGCACCGGGCAATGCTGTTTAACTCAGCAGTTTTCAAATATATTCAATAAAACTTCTTCTTAGAACAGACTTTTATAAATATGTACTTAAAAGTAGATTTTTATTTTATTTATTTCTCCTTTTTAGTCTTTGGATTATAATTCATTATAAATTTTATACGGATATGTATAAATATATTATGGAACTCTGAAATCAATTTTTTTTTCAAATTCACTTCAAGCTGGCGCCTCTGGTATGGAATCAAAATTTAATTAGATTATTCTATGATTTTACAAATAAGTTTTGAAAAAAATAAAATAACGTATTGCCAACAATAATGCTTAAATGTTCAGAATTTCAAAACTCTATTACATAGGGAGGTGACGGAAAAATCGATATGAAAATTCCATGTTTACATGAAACACGTCAAGTTAAATCAGACATGGGCAAACTACGGCCCGCGGGCCAACTCAGGCCCGCCGGAAGGTTTTATCCGGCCCGCGGATAGAATTTTAATTTGCCGGTCCGACGGAAATTAAAAGAAAATATGATTTATATATTATATATCCATCTCCTTTTCTACTTTGTTTAAATATTATTTTTTTTTCAAAGGACTGATGATCTTTCTACTTTCTCTATTTTTGTTCTACAAAACATAAATCGACGGAAATAGCAAGCACAGACAGTGTTGGCGCCAGTGCGTCTGCCTTTCGCTCGCGCCCTCTGGTTGTAATGTTCTTTTTTATTTGATTTATTGGTGGTATTTCCGGTTTCATTTCTGTTGAAAATCATTCTGTTTTTCGCATTCAACCACATCGCAACGATGTGTTTCTGTACATTACTCGCAGTGCATATTCTATAGAAGCTATCAATAAACAGACAGCTTTCAATCGGTAAAGTGTTAAAAGCGGAAGTTCTTTGTTAGTTATAGTTGTAGACTGGCGCCAACAAGCGTTATCTCTTTCTTGGGGAGCAGACATATGGGAATCCAATATAGGTGAATTAGACCTCACATGTAACAGACTGCGCATTTTAAGCTCCAGCCAGCGGCTTTTTCTTTTGGCGCGAGTTTTAATATTATTGATTGCGTATGGAAAGATTGCGGACATATAGCATCATTGTGAATAGTGGTGAAAGTATTAAAAGTATAGCGTAGCTAGTGCTTGTTTGGGTTATAATATTTCAACCCCAAAATGGCTACTAAAAAACGTGAAGTTGATTCAGAGTGCCGTGCTTTTAATGATGAATGGCCCTGGAAATATTTTTTTACAGTTATTAAAGATAAACCAGTGTGTCTCATCTGCAATGAAGCTGTAGCAGTCTTCAATGAATATAACATTTCCCGTCATTTTACATCTAAGCATAAGAATTCCAATTACGAAGCAATGTCCGAATATGAAAGAAAACAAAATGTAGAAAGTCTTTGTAAAAAATTATCAGGCCGACAAAATTTTTTCAAGAAGGGAAACACTATCCAAGAAGCAGCTACACATGCAAGTTACATTGTAGCATACAATATTGCTAAAAATAATAAAGCTCTCAGTAATGGGGAGTTCGTTAAACAATGCATGCTCCAAGTTTGTGATGTTTTATGCCCAAACAAGAAAAATAATTTTCAGACTGTAAGCTTATCTCGAAAAACGGCGACTTCTAGAATCGAAGCCATCGATAAAAATTTCACATCACAATTAGAGTCAAAGATTGGCCAGTTTAAATTTTGCTCCATAGCTAAGTATGGAAGCACTGATATAAATGATACTGCTCAATTAGTATTATTATAAGAGGTGATGATGAGAACTTTGAAATTACCGAGGAACTGGCGTACATGCGTTCTTTAAAGGGAACTACAAAGGGATGTGATATTTTTCGTGAATTTCAGGAAGGGCTTTTAACTTTGAAAGTGCCTATAACAAATATATGTAATATTACGATCGATGGAGCACCAAATATGACAGGAAAAAAATCTGGATTTCTTGGACTCTTTAATCAAAACTATCCCGGGAACAATGTTGTTTTTCTACATAGTGTTATACATCAAGATGCTCTGTGTAAATCTGCATTGAATATGAAACCCGTGCTTGATGCAGTCGTGAAGCTTGTAAATACTATTCGATCTCGTGGGCTTACTCACAGGCAATTTCGAGATTTTCTTCAGTCCGTGCAATCTGAATACTCTGATGTACTGAATTACACGAAAGTAAGGTGGCTTAGTGCAGGATGTGTTTTCGAGCGAGTTTGGCAGCTGAAGGACGACATTGTGTCGTTCTTCCATGAGAAACAGTGTTCTGCGGAGTGCGAAATGTTAGAAGATACAGAATGGCTTTCGGACTTTGCATTTTTCACAGATCTTCTTTGGCATATGAACAACTTGAATGTCAAGATGCAAGGGAAAAATCAATTTATCGACGGTATCTGGGCCCATCTCAAAGCTTTTAAACTAAAACTTAATCTGTTTGCTGGGCAGCTAGCTAAGTACGACTTGTCTCATTTCTCGAGGTTAAGTTCAATACCCTCAGTAAATGAAGAGAAGCTTAAGAATTATGAAGATGGCTTGAAAAAACTGCATTTCGAGTTCGAACGCAGATTTCAAGATTTCAGTGCCATTCAAACAGAATTGGATATTTTTACCATGCCTTTCAACGTAAATTGTGAAGCAGTGAGGTCAGATTTGCAGCTTGAATTAATTGAGTTGCAATCTAACAATCATCTCATGCAGTCGTTTCTAAATATGCCAAAGTTAGAGTTTTACAAATCATTATCGAAAGTAAGTTTCCCAAATTTAATATCTCACGCCCAGAAAATCAGTGCTATGTTTGCTTCATCTTATATATGTGAACAAGTGTTTTCAACTATGAACATTAGAAAGAATTATTTCAGAAGTAGACTGACAGATGAGCATTTAGCCTCGTTCCTTAGAATCAGTACATCTCACTTCGAACCTCAATATAAGGAACTTTTAAAAATGAAATCGCAATTTCATTCATCTCATTAACATATTTAAATTGTAATACTTGTATATTGTTTTTAAAAATTTAGAAAAATTTATCTTGGCCCGCCAAACTTTTTTTTTTCGATTTTTTGCCCGCGACCGAAAAAGTTTGCCCATCCCTGAGTTAAATAAAAGTGTATTAAAACAACAAAATAAAATAATTCACACTTTCTATTCGATGCAACGTTTATCAATAAAAAAGAAAGTGATACAATTAAAATGAAAGTGAACGTTTTCAGACAAACTCTCGGCAATATTGCATTGGAAATTTTCGAAAATCGTTGAATTATTTAAACATACTTATATTTAAAAAAAATCTAGAATAGAGATTAGACTCTAAATATAACTTATTAGTATATTTACGCATAGTATGCTCAATGGTGCCCCTTCAAAATAGCCCAATCCATAAGAGCCCGGACAAAACAGCCCCGACAAAATAGACCAAGACAAAATAGCCCTGACAAATTACTGTTTTTTAATGTCATTCAGTTTTGAATTTGGTTGATTTGTTATCGATAGAAGATATTTGTGTCGGGTCTGTTTTGGCACGAGCTATTTTGTCTTGGGCTATTTCTGCATGGGCTATTTTGTCGGGGCTCTTTTGGCTTGGGCTATTTTAACAGTCACGATACGCAATATCAGAAAACATAATAGTGCGTTATTTTAACGGATATAGAAAACTTGCAAATATGGAGGAAATAAAACTGTATTATCGTAACCATTCAACCAACTATAAAGGTAAACTTTTTGATATAAAAATAAGAAATGAACTAGATTCAAATTGGCATTGCGCTTAGTTAAATTGCAGACATAATAAAAACAAAAGGTTACTTCCGTAAATAATAAAAAAAATACATTTAAATAAACATGTAAGCATTAAATTTGCAAATTTATTTCATAATCCTCCTACGCAACAGTTAAATAATATTTATTTTTAATCTTGAATTTATTAATATGTTACGTCTTACCACATTTGCTATTAATTGCTTATTTTGCCTCTTTAAAAAATATATTGCAAGGCTATAAACGAATGATTAGTGAACAAAAATATTTTGACAAATGAAGTGCCGTAAAACTGGACAACTTTACCAGTTTTTGAAAACAATTATGGCCCTACCAGTATCCAAAACAAAGCAATAAAAGCGCCAATGACAGAGAAGGCATTTAACGATAGCTTTTATGCACATTTTAACTTTTATCAGTAGTTTACAAGTTTTTAAATAGAGTTTTTGTTTTCGACTTGTAGAACACTTTTTTTTTTGTAGTCAACTTAAAATGATTTTTGCAGCCTCTCATTCAAACTTAAGTAAAAACTACTTGTTTTGTTCAATACAGCATATAACTCCATTGCAGAACACTTTTTAGATGTGGATTTTATTTTACATTTCGGTTTAATAATATAACTTGCCAATATTGCACTAGGAATATGTGTGAGAAAGAGAACACTTTGCTAATCTAAAATTTCGTCTTTATCACTAATTCTTGCACAATTTTTATCAATCGTGTTTGCTTTATCTGTATTTCTAATTCCAAGGTACATTAGAACCAATTTGGGAGGCCAAATTATGATGATACTACGCTGTACCTTGCTGTCCCTGCTGTGGTTAATAAGGAAATGAGCAATGGAAAAGAGTCTGAATGGTATAATATCCTTTAAAAAACTACTGAAAATAAAGTCAAGTATCTCCATTTGAAGAAACTAGGACGTCAAATTTTATTGAGCAGAGCAGAATAGAAAAGAGCAGCAGTTCGAGGATCTCCCTCATATGAGATCCTCGAACAAGTCCTTATTTCTGTAGATTGGGGAATGCCTCCGCAACTCATCTTGAAAAACTTCCCAAATGTGCATAATGAAGCTTTACCTAATTTACAAGATATCGTGTACGTAATTGACCCTCCATACCTTCTCCGACGAAATTGTCAAAGATTTTTGAATTTTGATGTTCGTGATTTTTAAATTTTTCAATTTTTATGTTTCAAACTCTTTTATGTATCATCTTGTAATAAAGAGTTAACAATAATGTATATAGCGTTTTCATTCGTTAAAAATCTTACCAAAATCTTTTATCAAAACATTCTTAAGACAGAAGATGTTGGCCACCTGGCAAATGGCTTGGGATGATGGAGATACTGGGAGGCTCATCCACAACATAATTCCCAAAGTTAGCTTGCATCCAATCAACTGGACACGCAACGAAGTTTTATTTTTCACAGGACATGGGCCTTTTCCTTCGTTTCTCCATAGATTCAACCTTGCCGAAACCTCTTTCTGTTCTTGTGGGGGAATCAGCGCACCAATCCACTATGCTACGGTTTGCCTCCTCACAACCTCCTACCATATGTCACCAACCAGCCAACAACATCAGCCAATATGGTTCCGAAGAGTAGCCAACAATTCAACGTCAAGAAGGAAGATACATAATTTGCTCCACTTTCTCCAAAGAGAAACCAGTTTTTTCCGTCCAGATCCCAATTAATTGTTTTTTTTTTTCGTTCCTTCAATAGTCTTCTCAGTTGAGTCCAATGCTTTCGTCCCATTCCCACATTCTTGGCCAACATTTTATTAATTAGCAACTTCAGCAAACGAACAACCTCTTCCTCCAGCGATGAGGGAAACTAAATCCAACCAAACTTCAACTTTCCTTCATGAGTCTTCATCACTCCATCCTTTCCTTTGGACATGGAAGGTCCCGTTTCACCAGTTCAACATTCAACTTCGCCTCCTCTTCAGCCCATCATCCCCTAATGAATTCAGAACAGCTTTGTCGTTCTTTCAGGACTTTATTCCAAGATCCTCCGTGTTTCTCCTTCAAATAGAGTTCCATCAGCCAACTCCTCTTCAAAATCAAACTTTTTAAAATACTGTGCGGCCCATCTCTCTGTTCTTTTGTACATTTTTATGTTATTTTTATTACTGTATTAATTTGTTTTTCATCTTTTTCCTTTCATTTTCTGTTTTTTTAATGTATTTTTTTTTCTTCGTATAGTCTTTCCATTGCATTTTTGTTTTTATTATTTTCTAGCTATTCCATGTACAACTGTGTATTTTTGTGTTTTTCAAGGTTTTATTTTCCCATGTTTCCAAAATATTTTTTTAATGTATAGCACAATAGCAATCCTTCCTTTGCTCCTGTAAATGTTTGTAGACTTGTTGCGTTTTAATTAGGCAGCGGTATAGAGAATTGTCAAGTTTTAAGAGAGGTCACCCCTTCGGGTGTTGTGATTTCTCTTCCACTTCATGACCACATCACTGCTTAAATAACCATATGGTTATAGTTGCAGGGGCATGGAGTGGTGTTATGTTATGTTTTTGGGGAGTTTCCCCAGATTTTAACACAGTTGGCAAAGTTGTCCTTTTTCCAGGGTAACTTTGCCAACGTTGTTTTTTATTTTTTTTAAACATAGAAACATTTAGTTAAATTGCCATGTTTCCACAGAATGTAAAATTAGAGATCAAAACTAATGATTTATGATGGTTTTGAAATTTCTTATACATTATTAGTTTACAAAGCAGTTGGAAGAAGGAAAAAATGTGTCAAAATTGTGTCCAGGTTTACGGTATATAAAGAAGACGTGTAAGACAATAATTCTCCGGAAGTGTAAGTAGAGTAAGTAACGCTGTTAAGCAGGTATAAATATTAAGCAAAGGTATGAGCATTCCGCATCCGCCCTGAGGGCAGCAGTATTCTGGTGGTAAGGTCTCAGCTTCGGAATCAAAGGGTTACATGTTCGAAACTCGATTTCACCGAAGATCCGCCGTGTATGGGACTTGTTGCACATTAAATCGTGGCCAAACATCCTCCCACAGGTGAGGTGGGGAAGCTTGGCGAGGGAGGTGCTAGCTCAGTTTTCGTCCTCGTCATCTGACCGCGGTTCAAAATTACGAGGTCCGTCCCAAAATAACCCTCGTGTTCCTTCAAAACGGGACGTTAATAAAACTAAACCTCAAACGGACTTGTGAACAAATAATATTTTGAGAAGTTCAAAATTAATCCGAAACTCTTTTGTAAAGGTGATTTTCCGAAACTCACTAGTCATAGGGCAGAAAATTACAATTCATTTACAATGGCAGAATCCCGACTTTTAAGGAATTTAAGCTATCATAGTAATAATCTCTTTATTCTTCTCCTTAGCGTAATAATAAAACTCCTGTTGTTTTTTTTTTTCTTCATCAGTTTAGCTCATTCTTTTCATAACTTTGACCTATTCTACTTCAGATCATAGATTATTTTTTTTTCTCCTTATTGCAATTATTATTTTTCTGATATTTTCTTGGATAGCAAATTCAATTAATTTCCGAGTTTTAAATTCATGTCATGATTAAAGCCTGTTTTAAAGCTTTTCCTTTTATATGAAAAAATCAAATTATCATAGTCTCTGAAGTATAACTTACGTCTTCCTTTTGCATTTTATACGCTGCTGTGCTGAGTTTTCTAAACCATCTTTTGTTGTTTTACGTAAGTTTATCTTACACTTTTTATACCAACAGGAAGCATTTTCATAGATTTAATAAACCTGTACAATGGGAGATTCTTTTTATTTCTACTTACTGATGTTAGCTTAAATAATTACGATGCGTTTGAATCAAAGTATAAAACTTAAAATTTAAGTTTCTTAGCAATTCAAAAAAATAAAGGTTTTTTTATCTTTTATGTTTTCTTTAAATCTTCAGTTTACTTCCGACTTTGTTCCTAACTTTGTGCTTATTAACACAAGGAGCTTCTGAAAAAGCTGTTATTATATAATACTCTTTGATATTCAGAAGCTACAAAACCAAACATATATGACGCAACAAAGGAGTATAAATTAAGTAAAGTGAAATGACGTGATTTTTTACATTTGCTGTCGGCTAGTTATTTAAAAATATTTTTACAATATCAGAACACTTTTCTAAATGAAGCACTCTCATTTTATTCTATTAAATGAAAAAAAAAGAATTATACTTTTAGCACTTTATTACATCATCATTTACAGCATGACATTATATGATTTCTTTTCTTATTCTACTTATAATCCGCTAATGAGTGAAATGTGAAACAACCTTTTTCATTTTTTAAATATAAAGGGGAACAACATATTTTTATCTCAAGGATATGAAACTCTTAAACTATATTGAATCATTTTTGAAATGCTCTCTTTAGGTTATATGACAACAATTTCCGTAACACTCTCTGGTTTATTACTGGTTTAAACCACCTTTTGCATAGCATTCAATTAAATCGGTATCAAAACTCTGATTCAGATGGCATGTAGCAACTGAATAATATCCGCAAATCCAAATGTTTTTCATATATCTTAAATGTTTCCGTCAGGTGGCACCACAAGTTCGTGTATATGAAGCCGCCGGATAAGTAAGAGGAGTCTCGCTTCCCCTGGGGGTGCAATAATGATATGGGCTGAGTTATCTCCACTCCAATGACGAGACCTGCCTCCTTCGGAAGTGGTTAGGACGTGGCCGATGATGGCTGCTAGGACTCCGACCTTAGTTCCGACTGTTGTCGTGAAGCCGGTTATTCAATGACAGGACGGAATGACTCCTTTGTGATATATCTGAAATGCCCATTCATCTAATTCAATGCCAACCACTTTCCATAGTTGAATTTTCTATTACTCAATATTTACTGAATTGATTACGTAATACTGAAGAGTTTCTTATCATAAACATGTTTAAAATGTTAGGAAGTTGAAATAAGTTGCGAATAACAGTTTTTACTCAAACTTCAAAATGAAGTGCTCGAAATGTGTTTGTAAAAACTGTGTGGAAGATTATAGAAGATGACCTCGCAGTTACCAGCCATAGGCGTGTGACAAAACATGAATAAGAAGGGTTTGGGATTCTCCCTAAATTTATTTTTAAAATAAAAGAGA
Organism: Araneus ventricosus; assembly: GCA_013235015.1. Lineage (NCBI taxonomy): Eukaryota > Metazoa > Arthropoda > Arachnida > Araneae > Araneidae > Araneus > Araneus ventricosus. Next base: position 85,741 of record BGPR01004127.1, on the reverse strand, counting down.
TGGAAAAGTTAAATAAGCGAAGTTGATGAAATATTGCTTATGTAGTGATCTTTATTTGACAACTAACTATTAGGACAGTTCAAAGAGTAAGGTAAAGAGGCCTCTGATAGAAAATTTTTATTTACGAAATCAAAGGAATACAGAACCTAATAAGGCACTGGCGCAAATTACATCTCAACATAGTCATCATGGTTATTGAAGGATCTGTTTTAGCACTACACCAACATATTAAGGCGATACCTCCGATTCAACCCGGCAGAGAATAAATCAGATTCAAAGTCGTGGAGCCTTGTCAACGCGACTTGCTGAACTCCGGAGTTGGTTCTGAAATACAAACCTTCCAGGTGCTTCTCCAACTGTCCAAACAGATGAAAATTATTTATGGCGAGATTCAGGCTACAGAGATGGTATTCTAATGAAGCGGTTCCCAATTTATGGGCCACAGCCTACTTATGGACCTCGGATAGCATATTAGTGGACCGCGAAACGCTAATCAAGAGTCGAAGTCGGGGGGAGCTTCAAGAGACATAACTCGTTTTTGCTTATATTTTTAATCCTCTTACATTAAGGTTTACTAATTACTGACATATATTTGCATATTAAATGCATAAATTTAAATATAAAAATCTCGTTCAATTAAAATCATGTAGTGATTTGCATATCTTAGATATAAATTAGATTAAATGATAATAACTGTTTGTGTTGAACATCTAATAGATAAATCTATAAATCTAAAATATTTCTAAAAAGATCTAATAGATAAATGCAGATCCAACTCGAAATTTATCGTTACTTTTCTAAGCGGAACTTATAAAATATTCTAAAAATATTTCTTAAGTACCACCTGGAAGCGTAGTTAATATTTAAAGTGTGTGTGTGTGTGTGTGTGTGTGTGTGTGTGTGTGTGTGTGTGTGGAATTTCTTATTTGTCTGTTCAAATTGGCTTCAAAATGTTTTTTACATAACAGGTGCTCCGCACAATCAAAACGGTTGGGAACAGTTGTTCTAATGAATCTATGGTGGACGTGCTTGACAGCCTACATCTTTGTTCGTCTCGCACGTTCCGTTCTGCTTTTATCCAATGCCGCGCACCAGAACTTGAACTGTTTTCGTGGCATTACTCACGCTCTGTACACTTCCACCAGATGCCGACGATTTTCAGCAGAGGACATTTTTTTAGGCGCAAAAACCTTATTACACTTCTTACTTCAATCGCTGATTATGTTTCCATCAATGCTTCTATCTTCTAACAGAGATTTCGGCTTTCGGCGCGCTACTACACAACTGGCTCCAAGTACATGAACCAGCGGAGTTCGAATTTTGTGATCGTCTTAGTTCTCTGACATAATTCGCACGGGAAATTTCTACACCCGTCAGAGCTCTTGTTGCCTTACTTTTTGAAACACCTTAATAAGAATACCAATAAAATGCAGTCTTATCACAATCCCTCAATTTTAAATACAAAAACAGACTATGGAGAATGCAGCATCGAAAAAGATAAATTTAAAAACGCAATCAACGAAACAAATATATCCACAGTAACATGAAAGAAATATGAAATAAAAGTGAATTGTGTGCAAGTTGTGAAAAATGTTTAAAAACAGTATACACTTAGTTTTATGAAACAGGAAGTCCAGTTATTTTAATGTTTAACTGCTTGGAATGGCTGATAAAATTTGAAAGATTTTCCGGCATCAGCATGCCGTTTATCTTCCACCTCTCTTCCTCTAAAGTATCCGTTGTTTTCAAAATAATTTACTCTTAATCTAATTGTGTGAGCAAAAAGGGCTAGAAAACCCACTTCTACCCAACCTACCGGGATGGGGTAAGACCCTGGAGCAGAAAGGGCAGAATTCGTAAGTGCGAAATTAAAATGTTCTCGAAATGCTGTGCGGCCACATAACTGTCATTGTTTCTGCAAAATGTCTTTAAGATGGCTAACTGCTGTGGCTCGGACGTTTGAAGAGGGGGTGCCGGTTTAGATGTGGCCTCGTCATCTGACCAGAGTTCAAAATGTCGTGTCCGTCAACAGGCCTCGTATTGCTCCAACACGGAGAGGAAATATAATTAAACTGAAAGAAAATCTTTATATCTAATTTATGTGTTTCACTGGTGCACAGTTCCATCTGAATTAAACATGGTAGCATGAGTTTGCCAGAATAAATGTTAATATGTTTTCTTCAAGACGGAATTTCTTCCGCTTTCTTTCTTTTCAAATTTGGTATGCTTCTCGGGCCTTTTTATACAAATGCTCTCTCAAATGTTGCTGCTCTCAGTATATAGGCAATTCTTGATATTCATGAATTTTTAAAGTTATACAAAATCTATTTCGCATTCAGTAAAATCGAGAAGAGGCTTCAATATATGTAACAATATGATATAAATTTGTTATGTAATTAGGAGAGTATGAATTTTGTGGGAAAATTAATCATAATAAAAAATATCCTTTTCCAACAGATTGCCATAAATGTACGACACCGAATTAATAATAAATCGAAACAAAATCTGCTTAGCGCAAATTAATTTTTAAAATTCTTTCTCGATTCAATGGGGAAAAGGTATTTCATTATATATGGATATGTTATATATTAATGTGCGCATGATCCAGAGTGTGAGGATGGCAAATATATCGTTCTTGATGAATATCACATGTATCATCGCTTTAGATGATAATTAAAATGTAGCTACGGTGAAGAGATATATCGAGTTTAGTCGATTTGATTACAGACATCTGTCAGGTTGAATTATTAGATTTCAGAAGATGCCAAACCATTGAGTATGTTATATAAGAAAAGCATACCAACTTTAATAAAACAAAGATATTGTGCAATATTGTATGACATTGAATAATATTCGCAATATTGTATAGTAATGTAAAGTACCGTATAACATTACATAATACCTAACAATAATGTGCGGTATCGTTCATCATATTACAGCTCCTAGAAATAGCACATTAATATATTAATATTAAATAATTAATAATTAATATTAAAGTCTGCATTATGCATTAGTATAATGGTGGAAACTAGAAATAGATGCATTTGTAGTCAAGTATTTTGTTCAAATAGATGATTGGATTCAAATAGAATTCCCCCAGAAAAAAATTCATCACCTCTCATCAAAATGAAATCCTGGAATTTGCACACGAAAAGGCACCAACACCAAGTAGACAACAAGTTTCGATCAAATAGATAAAAAATAACCATAACACTGACAGCATTTTATGGTCATTGTGAATAACTGTCCCAAGTGGCATTTATAGATTCATTCAACCACAGATGAGATAATACGTCTTCAGTAGCGTTAATGAATCTGTGACATCTTTAGGTTTGTTAAATAAAGAAACAAAGCATCGTTTTTGCTTACTCTTACAATGAGTATCCTAGCCATGATACTGATATAGTGGTCAAAGGAAGGTCTACTCTACTTTACACTATAAGATATCCACTAAGTATACTGGATTCAAGCCATAAATCGTCTAGACTGCAAGCATTTATATTACTGAAGAAACGTCTGATTATTTAAGCTACAAGAAATAAATATGCGGGCCCATGAATTTCAAATTTTATTGCGGAATTAATCGAAATTTGAGTGGGGTTGGATTTTAGAAAATTGGTTGCTAGAATATTTGTCATCCTTATCATCAGACCACGACTCAAACGTCTAAGGTCCCTTCCCAACCAACCACGTCATAACTTCATGACGGAATGGGCATCTAAAATTATTTTGTAATTAGAAAGAAATACAATGAATCTTGATTAACCCCTCATGTTAAGATCCTTGATGATACCTTAACATAGTTATTGGAATAACTATCTTAGGTTGCTGTTTCAGAAATGTATACATATAATCTTTCATTATACTGCAATACTGCCCTTATATCTTTATCAGTCTGATATATTGTTAACATGTCGTGTAACTCTCCATTCACAAGCTGTCTATTTGAAGTTCTCGATGCATAAAACACACTTTTATCCATCTTTACAGTTACAGATTGCTTTGTTAAAAATGTGGATCCGGTGCAAAAATCCCATTCTAAAAAGCTTTCGACAGGAAAAATCGCCTTGTTTTTCTTCACGCTAGAAATGAACTTCATTCTTTTCTAGACTTGATGATCTCCTTCGCATACAAATCATTCTAAATGATCAAGAGGAGCTGCAAAGGCGAGTGGAAGTGACAAGAAAGGAATAAAACACTGCTACCCTGTGAGCCAAAATAAAGATATTCTCGGAGTCATAAAGTGGCTCGGTTATACACGCAAATTCGCTCGTTATCTCACACTACAATGCAGAGAATCGTTGAAATGCAAATAGCTCAACACTCATCTCCGGGAAGCAAGGGGGCATACAAAAGTTTACATATGCCTACTCATATCGATGGTGAATAGCTAATTTTCTTTATAAAAAATAAATCAGTTTGGACCATAAATGTTGGAAGCAGACGATAAAATAATCAGGAACCGGTGTTGTTGGAAAGGAGAAAAGAAATTACGAATTACTGCAAAAAGATTCCTATTGTTTTGGAAGGTTTGCTAGTGAAATGTTTGGGCTGAATTCATTTTATATAATATTTATATTCTCCATACTGCTTGACACAATAAAATGAAACAAATGACAGCGTAAAAGGAGGTAATGGGTTATGTGTTCAAGAATTCGTTTTAGAGAAAATGGTGCTCTAAAATATGTGTTTATGATTGAATTTATAGTTGCAGTCTGTTTTTATCCTTAATAAATAATATACTTTGTAAATGCATGTATCTAAATTTTGATTTAGACATGAATGTTAATTTTTATACTTAAATGAACAAGTATATTCATACAGTCGGCTCCCTTATAACGCAGTTTATGCGTTAAGCTTTATAGAAATCATAACATCAGCCTTTTTCTTACATAACGCATTTAATCTGATGTAGTATGTTAATAATTGTCTTGAAAACTTTTATTTTGTTTGTTCAATAAAATAGCATAATAATTAAAAATAATTGGCTTATATTTGCTATTGATTTGTAAAACACTTTATTTCTTTGAAATACGACAAAAATAATTACATAAATTTAAGTGCAATGTTTTTATAATTAATTTTAAAAATTTTAAAAGCATTTCTCTTCTTGGTGATTATTTATTATTCGAGTCGTCCAAAATTATATTCCAGTGCCTTGTTATTATGAATATAAGCAAACGTTATATTCCTACTTTTTACGTTTTTTCATTCTAGTTTATTTCGAAATCCCGTTAAATGAAAATACTAGCCCCATATCTTTGATATATTACAGACTAGCCGCCTTTGGCGACCAGCTTGTTCGCCTGGAATATAATTTCAACTGAATCTGTTATGCTGTATTTTATATTCATTGTTCCATTAACGAAGTTATTTTGAACTTCAAATTGCGATAGACATTTAGCAGAGTATCCTTGCTCTTGTTCTGCTCCTTTTCTACATGAAAGTCCCTAATTGAGTAAGTAATTGTCCGTGTCATGTAACATCTAATTGGACGTTGTCGGCACTAACTTTGCTTTCTTATTCCTAATATAGAATATGCATTTGATTTCAGCATTAAAATTACGCGGCACATTTTACGTCCAATAGCATGTTAATTGGTTTAAAACATGCTGTTAAAAAGAATTAAAAGGTAGCGACTATAACCGTTCAGCTTATTGGATTATTTCCTATTAGGGAATTCCTAACAGAGTAAAATCTAGTAGGATATTACCTTGGCTTTCAATAATGAAAGAGAAACATACAATTATTTATTTAAACAATGAAAACAGCTTGAATTTTATTGTAACAATGAAAAATATTGTTGTAAATCATGCCAAAAAATATTTTTTTAAATTTATCAAAATTAGGGAAAAATCGAACGACAACTTAATTTATATCATTGGAAAGATAATGTTTTAAATTTTCAGATGGTGTAAAACTAATATCTGTGTTATAGTTCTTTCGGAAATTATCAAGGAAAAAGGCCAAATTTTTTGCTTAATTGTTAATTAATTAAAATTCAAAGAAAACGGCTCCGCGGTGCACGTTCATTCCCTCCCTCCATAGTATATTTGTGCCAAATTTCATAGATCTAGGACCAGCAGTCTGTCCTGTAGATCGCCAACACACAAACACACAGAGACACACATTCTCCTTTATTATTAGTAGAGAAATCCATGCTCTACTAAATAGTGTTATACTGGAGTCTACTGTACAATTAAATTTGATTATGAACTTTCCTGAACTTGCATCAACTTTAAGAAATCTTAAACAAACAAAGAATTATGTGTGTTTTGCACACACGGTTTAAGGAATTTTTTCATAATAGGCATTGTAAAAATGAAACCTATTTCTTCTTATGTTTTTCAAGTAATATTAAAAATAATGGGTGCAGATTTATGTTTACTATATTGACCCGATCTTCGCTACATAAAAATAAAAAGTTTAAAAATTGATTGCATATATTTAAAGTGCAAGTCTTTACATCGTTGGCAAATGTTCACAGATCCCAGAATTCGAACTTCGGTACGGCCTGATTTTGAGCAACTTGGGACATGCATTCGCTTGCGATTATCAGTTCTACGTTGTCGAGTATAGGATTCAGTTAAAACCGTTCACACACACGTCTTGGTCTTCCACACTTTGGGAACATAACAACAGTCAAAGTGGTAGGCACTTTTAATATGAAGAATTATTTTCTATTCCTTACATCATCTTGATATAAACGTCGCTGCTGACTTGATATGCACACGCTTAGCAATGATTGACTCTGTTTGGAGGCGATGAACTTCTTCATGTGAACAGGCTTCATATGAACGTCGCTTATCAACTTTTTCTCTTTAATGATTTTGTTGGGCCGTAGACTTAATATAGAAAATTTAACCTGACCCGTCAATTCGCTAATATATCAAGATTTATTAGCGAATTTAATTTAAATGCTTTTAATTAATTGTTAAAAGCTTTTAATTTAATTGTTTTTTTATTTTGCGGTGGTGAGGGTCTAACGACACCTGATTCATCCAGCAAGGCAACTTAATAGATTCAAAGAGAAGTGCAGGAAAAATCTTGAAGGCTTTTAAATTAAATGTAAATTTAAAAATAGACATACAAATGATATAATTTAGCGTTTTCTGTAAATTTTTTATTTTCTTTTTTATTTCATTGTTATCTACAAATAAAATAACCAGGTAGGCCAATTGAATTAACGTCCATGAATCTGGATTCCAGAATTTTGAAAGCACCTAATTGTGGTACAAGACAAAGAGTAATTGTCAAAATTTCCTTGACAATTATTCTATACCTTGTTTTTAATTAATATGGTTTATTCTAAGCGCGCAAATCAAATATTTATTTTAATTTTTAAATTTTTTGTTTTAAATATTAAAATATTTTCACATTAATTTAAAATTAATTTGTTTTAAATCATTAACTTTTCGTACTGATTTAAACCATTTCATGCATTCGCAGGAATATGAGTTAAGCATTTATGGAAACGTAAATTATTGTAAGATGGACACAATTTCCTTACCATGACGATGCGCAAACACTAACATGAGTTTATAACCACGCTCCACGTATTCTTCTTGCTTTCATTCCATACTAACACAACTACCTCATGACATGATACGCATGCACCTCCCTGATTTTATTATTTTCGTCTCCTCTTAGCGTTTTACTTTGAATTCCGTCAGAATCCTTTATAAATTATAAGCCTGGTCGCGTTGTCTGGTGGTAGGGTTTCGAGATCTAAAGGTTCCAGGTTCGAAATCCGATTCCACCAAAGATCCGATTTGCGTGTGACCCTTTTGCACGATAAATCTGATGTAGGAGATCAAAGTTCTCCCGCTGTTGTAACGCTTAAATATGGAAAGAGAGTTGCTGGCCCAAACATCGTCTTTATCACCTGTTCACGATTCAAAATTATGAGATCTGACCCAAAAATACTGTCATTAGGCCTCGAGACGCTATTATAATTTAAAGTTATATAATTTAAACTAAATTGACTCATAACCCTTGTCATGAAAGTTTCTGTTCAAATTATAAAAATAAAAAAATGTCGAAATAACTTTTTATAAGCAGACTTCTAATCGTATGAAACTTAACAATTACGCTGATCTTTTAGAATATCTTCATAGTATGTGATTCAGTTCCTCTCTCTTTTTTAGGCTTTCGTGATGCAATTGAATTTTATATTAAGCTGATCTTCTATTCTTTTTATTATTACTATTTTCAGATTTAGACTTAAAAATTAGTGTTTCCTGCTTGATGTAAAACGGATGTCATTTTATTTTTCTTTCGCTACATGATTGGTTCCTTTCTTTATTACCAATGAATTAATAAAAAATATCTTTAAAAGTAAAATATATTTACCTTTTCTTTTCTGCATAAATAAAATACTAATGATGATGGATCCACAATTCACATCGCAGGGCGATCCAAAAAGTTCATTTCACCAAAATTTACAGATGCTATTCATAAATTCTAAATAACTTCGTCTATGTCGTTCTAACAGGAGATGGATATAAAAAAATATTCTTCGAATGATTTACTTGCGATTTTTCAAAATTTAAATCATTACTCGTTTTCTTTTGATTATTTCTCAAATAAACTGCTTACAGATGACTTATAAAATGAAGAACGATTCACATGCAAATCAAAATTTGCATAAATTTATATACAAAAGCAACTGGCATCGCAATATTTCAATAAGAGATCTCTCTTTTATTGACAGAAAATGTTAAATTCTTCCTTTTAATAAATTTGAACCATTTTCTTGGGGCGTTAAGCGCGTCAAAGAATTCAATTTACGAACAATGGGTGCAAATGATAAATATGAAAGAAGGTAAAAAAATAAATTATCGATATGCTTTCAATTTTTAAATTATTATTGCATATATATTCAGCCATCAACCTTATTATAAATGTCTTGGTAATCAAAATTGAAAGATGAACCCCTTATCGTAATTACATTCGAAAATCACAAGCAGTTGCGATTTATTTTATCTTCGAAATAATCAATTTTATTTTCATGGAAGAAAGCAGACTCTTTCAAAAACTCAAAAAATGACAATTTAGTGACAGACTGCATATCATTTAAGAAAATTTAATAAATAATTTTCTTGAGGAATAATTAAATTTGCTTTTCTTAGAATCTGCATACTTCTTTAATCAATGTTCAGAGCGAGCACAAAGATTTTCCCTGATTACAAAAATTTATATCGCAAAATCTATTATACTTAGACATACATTTATTTTTGAAAATTGTAAATACATTAATAAATTTATAATCAGATCAATTATCGTAGCTTATTTCACCGTCTGACCATTTTGTAGCTCAAAGAATGCCCAGGTGGTATTGTTTTTCTCGGCGTGTGTTGCCCAATTTTTTTTTCTGTAACACTAGACACAGCATCTGTTATCCTAGCCTTAAATATTTCAATATTAAGGGCTGGTATGACGAACAACAATAACAGTATATTAGCTTCCCTTGAACAGAAATGGCCGATTTGGTTTCATGGAAACACAAAACGCTTTTTCCCTTAACAAAACCATTTCGTTAAAAATTAACTCTTGATTCACTGTCTAAATTTATGGACTAGCGCTATCTATTCGACGATAAAAACAACTTTAAGAACACTGCTTTGCAATAATAGAGATATTACATTTTTGTCTTAATTTATTTCTATTTTTTCATACTAACGTTTTTATCAGATAAAGACTTTTTGCTTACGCTATATTTTAAAATACAGGGTATCCAACAAATGAGTCCCTGGTTTTAAAATTAAATAATTCTGCAATGGTGATCGATAGAAGAATGAAACAAATGGTATATTTATTCCGGAAGTTGTAAAAATCTGATAGAGAAGTTTCAAAATTAGTTACAAATGTTGCCGGTAGGTGGCTCTGTACGCTGTAATCATAGTACAAAGTCTGGGCAAGAGGTTATAAACAGTCCTGAGCAAGCAATCGTTGCAATCACATCACAATCGATTCAAAATGTGCACTTTTCGCAGCACAGAGATGTAGCAAACCAAGAGTGAAATTTTCTGTAGTGTGCCAACGGAAATGAGGAACTAAATGGCAACTAAACTTGAAACCTCCAGAGTCATTGCTTTGAACTATCTATATTTACTGGAACAGGCCTGGATCGCCTCCATAGTCACACGATCCCGTCCCCTGCGATTACTTCTTGTGGGGCACTATACACTGATTTCTGGAACAATCGTGCAACACTGCATGAGCTTGAAGAGTTCATGTGTGGGGTATGTACTTACTTTTCCGTTCAAACACTACAGAGGGCGACTGAAAATTTCATTCGTGAAATGCTCCCTCTCTGTGCTGCGAAAAATGCACATTTTAAATCGATTGTAACGTGATTGCAACGATTGCTTGCAAAGGACTGTTTGTAGGCTCTTTCCCAAATTCTGTACTATGATTACAGCGTACAACGCCACCTTCCGGCAACATTTGTAACTAATTCTGAAACTTCTCTATCAGATTTTTACATCCTTCATTATAAATAAGCTATTGGTTTCATTCTTCGATCGATCACCATTGCCGAGTTATTTAATTTTAAAATCAGGGACTCATTTGTTGGACTCCCTGTATATCCCAAAACTTTTCAGTATTTAAGGGAATTCGAGCACTTTTTCTATGATGAAGTTATCTATACTTTAAAATGCATAAATAATTTTCTAGATTTCAACAATAAAAAAATTATACACTGAATTGTTTATAAATTCAAGCCTTCAAATATAATTCATTCTGAGAATGGAAAGGTCCGAGATCAGGAATCTACGTGACCGGGAGCTTAAATATATTCCCAAGAGCAACATTTTTATTTTCATCACTTGAATGACGAGTGTTTTGATATTTGACTGTTCAGTCTTAAGTTTCTTGGAAACAAGATAATTGGTAATACGACTGAATGATTAGTAATTCTCAAAGAACGACTTACCATAGAATCAAGAGAGATGAAACTGTTAATGATATAGTTAGGAAGGCTGAATATTAACTATTATTCTATTATTATCATTATTATTTTTATTATTATTGTACTGCCTTTGTCCCATAATAATAATAGCAGTTGATGAATTTAATTTGCCCCATAATAATGGTAGCAAAAGAAAATAATTATATAACGCAACACTTATTATCGAAAAAACTGGATTAAATTAAACAATAAATTAAAAATATTACTCCTAATTTTTATTTTGAATCTTCAGATAGTTTCATTCATAATAGGTCATTCTGTGGCACTTAAATTGTTTTGCAGCCAACGCAATTGCACCTTTCTTCAACTTTTTTTTCTTTTGATGCGTCAAGAACTGGACAATCGCAATTCGATCTTTGCTAAAAAAAACTCTCTTTTTTTTCTCATCTTACTTTTATAATGGGTTGATAGTCAACTGAAATAAAACAATTGATTTCGATCAGCGGTTGAAATTATAAAAATAGTTATAATTCGTAATAATTAGGTTAATCTAAAAATTGAAAGATGTGTCGAAACCAATGACAGATATCATGAAACATTGATTTCGATTGAAGGCTTCGCAATTTTGCAATACAACACATAATTTACAGCTGCATTCGACAATAATTCCCGTTTAAATATTCACTTGCTACTGCGTATTATTAAGGGACAGAGGTAGTATTATTAATCCACCTGGAGGGAACCGACCAGATAAGGTTTGCTCTTATATTTGTACCAAAACCTATACTTCAGATTCATTTATTCAGTAAAAGTAATCGCCTCCTACTTTTAGCCACTAGAATGAGAGTAATAAGAGTATATGAGTGTAATATTTCTTCTAGATTAAAAGTGTTTAGTTTTCTTGAAAGGCTTTGTGTTGTAAAGTTATTGTTTCCAGTTAAAATTAGAGCAATATTTAAATAGTTACCTTGTGTCGAAATAAAAAACTCAGTGATCAGATCAAAATGTTAAAAACATTTTAGAGTTGGATCTGACAAAAAAATCCATAACATAGCTTGTACTTTTGTAGGTTTTACTTTTTTTAAATTCATCAGTATTAAATTCACATCTGTACATATAGTTAATTTATTAGTTGATATCACATCTGTATATATAGTATAGTTAATTAGTTGAGAAATAAAACATGACATATGAATGCATACATACTCTCAGAGAAGTTTGTCGTTCATATTTTGTCTGAATTTTAATTCAAAATATACCACCAAAAACAAATATATTTCAGTAGCAGAAATGTGATATAAAGCTTTACTTAAAAATATTTTCCTAATTTAAAATTTCTGATCAATAAACAAAGCAATTATTTTCCACAAAAACAGAACATGTCAAAAAAATGTGATAAAATATCCAATTAATCGTTGTCTAAAATAATTCATTCTTTTTACTTATATATTTCACAGAAATAATGAGCATAAGACTCACTGAAAAATCAAGAAATCAAAGAATGCATACATTTCTCCGGACAACATAAAATCTCCCAAATTAGTATCTGAAAGCTACATACACACAAAACATAACATGTTGAAAATTTTCAAATGAAACAAAAATCACTGTTTTACCATGAAGTTTGACTATTCTTGAAAACTATGTTTTGTAATTTTATATTCACAAGAGGAAAGAGCTAGAAACGAAAGACTTCATTTCCGGAAAGTTAAATCGAAATTTTTATTAGGTTTACTAAAAAAGTCAAAAAAATTAGTTTACTTTTATGAAAGTAAATAAATAATTTTCAAATCTAAAAGATAAATCAAAAATGCTTCTTCTCGGACTCGGTGAAAAGCAATTAGGTCAACCGTTTTTAATGACAAATAATTCAAAGTATTATTTTCCATTTGAGACTAACACATTTAGTCAATTGAAAGTTGTGGTGATTTTCTATCTTCCTCCACATCATCAACACCAGTTGGTTATTTTTATTCACAGATTTCTATTCAAAATGTTGCTCAAATGTTACATTTAGAAATTGCCAACGCAAATATATAAGCAATGTATATTTAAACTTTTAAAAGTGAACTCAAAAAGAATAATACACTTAAATATTACTCTTAATAATAAGAAAGAACTTAGCTTTATGTAAATCATTTTTTTTTAAATATATACTCATGAGACTTTGAATACTGAAATTCAAGCTACCCATACTGTTTTGTTTAGTCAGATGACTTACTAAGAAAATAAAAGATATTCATATAAGCGATACGAAATTTTTTCATTCATACGAAAAATATTTGAATGAATATACGCAAAGAATATTTGAATTTTTGAAAGGGAACCAAAAAAGAATCATTTTAAGAACTTATCTATATGAAAATAAAATTTTTATAAATGTATACTCATGAGAACGTTGAAATTCAAGCTGCCCATACTGTTTTGTTTAATCAGATGACTTACTAAGAAAATAAAAGATATTCATATAAGCGTTACCAACTTTTTTAATTTACACGAAAAATATTTGAATGAATATACGTAATGAATATTTGAAAACTTATCTATATGTAAATCAAATTTTTATAAATGTATACTCATGAGACCTTGAAAGTCAAGCTGCCCTTACGACTTTGTTTATTCTGATGACTTACGAAGAAATTAAAAGATATTCATCTAAGCGATTCCAAAGTTTTATCATTTTTAGGAAAATTATTTGAATGAATAAACGCAATGTATATTTAAACTCTCAAAAGTGAACCCAAAAAGAATAATTTTAAGGATTTATCTATATGAAAATCAAATTTTTTTGTAAATGTATACTCATGAGACCGTGCATAAAGTCAAGCTGCCCTTACAGTTTTGTATATTCAGGGGACTTACTAAAGTAGCAGGGTAGGATTCTCAATAACATATCATCCTGGAAGCTTTTCACTTCACACACACCACAAATAAGTGTTGATTTTTCAGTTAGCCAGAGGAATTTCCGAATGAACACAATCATATCCCATCCTGTAGCAATTGTCTTGGGAGAAGACGGGATTAGCGCCAAATGAGATTTCCTCGATCCCTAAGATCCAAACGCCCCTTCGTAAAACCTGGTAGAGTAATTGTTATCATCGAGAATTGTCACCTGGTCTATTCGTAATCAAGTTACATTATTGGTATAGACCGGATGATTAGGGCAGACAGAATCTTTGCAATGGATTAGCTTAGCCTCGGAAAAGATAGTCCTGATCGGAAAATGATAACAGCCTTGTAGCTGGCCGAGAATAAATATTTGATCGTTCTCCTCCTCTCTCCTCTCATGCCTTTGATGATTAAGAAATTCTTCCTAGAAGATGGAATTAGAAGATGGAAGAGAGGCCAATTTAATTAAAATTTCCTCGCTTCAGCAGATGTTGAAGATTTCCTCACAACGATCCGTTCTATTTGAGTTTTAAAATATGTTACTGTTTCGGTCGGTTTCCTGTATTTATTTTGGTTGAAGTTATAATAAATTAAGTTATAAGCTTTCTGTGTAATTTAGCATTAGCTTTGGAGGATATATTTTGCCACACTATTAGGCCTTCGCGTGAAAGCCCTCGTCTCATTTATTCATATAACATGATTTTAAGCTCTGTTTGCTTTTGAAGTTTGTCTTTTGATTTGTTTTTACCCACTTTTATTAAACTTGATTTGTGTCATGTTTTTAAAGATAAAATTTTGTAACTGATTTTTTTACTGACTTTCTGATGTACTAGGGCTTGAAATTTTGTAAGCTTGTGTGTTCTCGATGGCAATATACTATTTTAATATTTTCATAATTTAATAGTCAAATCAGTCGATTAAATTAGAATTTGAATGAATAAGAGTGACCGCACCTTATAGGGAATTTGAAAAAAAATTGATTTCAAGATTCCATAATATTTTTAATACAGAATTCTAAATTAAAGACTAAAAAGTAGAAAATAATTAAAGTAAAAAAGAATTCTTTTCCTCAGTCACTAATAAAAATATGTTTATAAAAATTGGTTTTTTAAAAAAAATTTCAGTATTAGTTTTAAATAATAATATTTATTTCATTTTCAACGTATTAGTCTATTTTTTCGGTTTATGATTCTGCTTAAAATCTAATGGAAATTTTATTACCTTTCATGTAGTGAATGTACCGAGAACCTAACACATTTTTCGCAGAAAAGATGATATAATATTTTGATTCTTGAAATAAAATCAGATACTTGTCTGTGCCTGGAACTGTAAAACGAAGCACATAGTTTTATTAAATAAAAATTTTCAAAATCATTTAAGTTCGTGCGCTAATGAGACTTGATTGATAAGCATTTCTCAAGTATCCCTTTTACAGAAGTCCAATTACATTACAGAAAACTTTTCATATTATTATGTTCAAATCAAAGTGTCATTTTGTAATATAAATGCACTTAACTGGATGTATGCCATTTCTTGAACCATTTTTTTTTCTCATACACCTAAAAAAACTTTTCGGATACCCATTTTATTTTAATCTATTTTTATTTGAACCAATTTTAATATTATATTAATGCTTATAATTAAATTAAAATCAACCTTTTCTTGTCTATCTTTGTTTCAGATAAAACGAAGTTACTTAGAAAGATAAAATAATTTGTTTTTCAATCATTTTCTTGATATTTGTCTAAACTAAAAATGTCATGATTTTTTCTACGTTGGAGAGATTTAGAATTTTTAGCATTTTTATTTTAGATTGAATAATATTGTAGAATCCATAATTCAATATTAGCCCAAATCCTATATTCTTCTGTCAAAAGAATGAGTTTTAAACGTCGTCTCTAATGGCTTCATCTTTCTTTTCAAAGAAAATTTTAATCTACAAAAAAAGAAAAGAAATGCTCTTTCTACTCTTCTTTAAAACTCATGCTTGTTTTTATAGCATCTTTTGAAGTAAATAAGTGTAGTTAATTTCCAGAATTTCTTCTTTCCACCTCTTTAGGAATGCGGGAAAAATATTGATGGAAGAAGAAAATAATAATCTGTTCTCACCTAGTGTCCCTTAATGCAACTCCAGTAACAGAATTCTTTTCTTTCGATATTTAATGCAGACTCGATGCGAGCGAGGGTATAATTTCTTCGCCCTCTCTATATGCAAAAGGAATAATAAATATTGAACACCAAAACAAAAAAAAAATTAGCGAGAAAATACATTCCAAAATCTCATTTCGTCCTTTGAAAAGCATCCGTTAGTCGAAAAATTGATTCGAGATTTAATTAGCCAGACATCGTTTCTGAAGAGATGTCTCAACTTAGGTCTTCTTATTAGTAATAAAAATTCCCTTTCTTTCTTTGATCCTTATGTCTTAACCAGAAGGTGCTTTGTGGTGATACATTTTGATGTAGTCAGACGCGTTGCCTGCGCAACTGTCATAATTTTCAAAACAAAAGCCTAAAATTTTAATCGATTAATAGATGCTCAAAGAAAAATAACCTTAAGAATATTTGCTCTCATTGATTTCTAGTAGAAAGAAGGAAATTAAATTTATTACTACATTAAATTTTTATTTACATTAAATTTATGCTTTATTTATGATTTCAATGTCAGTTTTTCACTTAAGTTAATTAGTTTTTAAGTTAGTTTTTACCGTATAAATCTTATTGCTTTCAAGATTTTGGAATAAGCAGTTTTATTATCAATATTTAAATAAACAGTGTTTTCAAAATAAATAAGCAAATAACAAAATTAATACTTATTTTAAAGGGGTCGTAGCTTTTCACATAACTTATCTATTTGGGTCTTGTTATTGCCTGCTAGTTTCCATTATTTGACGTTCGTTAGCTGTATTTTTAAGTCCATGAGTTGTAACACACACAAATTTGAAGCATGCAAAATAATTCGAGTTTAAGCAATAAAGTATCGAATTACTTACCATGTGAATCGCTAACTGCAGCAAAGGAATCGCAATTTTGTGTGCTTTTTCGTCTTAATTCGTACAAATTGCCATCATTCTTTTTATTGATTTGAGTGCATTGTTCCAACCATTGATCCTGAAATCAGGAACACAAACCTTATTGCTCACCTGTAAACAGTAGAGTAAGTGGTTCAATTGTTTCAGAAAACTTTTCAATCAGCCTTTATGTTTCACTGGCAACATGCCGTGCAGCATTGCAGTGAAGCAATAAAATATCATATCTGCGTATGTTATTCTTTGTGTTTGGATTGCACGGCAATTTTCTGACCATTTTACAATAATGCTATGCATGTCTATTTAGAACTCTCGGCAAGAACTTAAGTATAGTTATAAAGAGAAGCTATAAATAAAGTTAAAAATATAGACAGAACTCACTGTCCATGTAAATTCATTAGATTTTTCCATATTCACTTGTGTGATTGAGTCCATGCTAAACAGAATCAGAGATGCTGATCGGATATAGCTGGTATTAAATCTAAACTAGCCGCTAAACTAGCATTCAATACATTCGTTGTATTTTATGAATTTTATTAACCGTTTAATGAACATTATAAAGGGTATCGCATACCAAGAAATTTCTGTCTCGCGTACAAGGGAATTTTTTGTATCCCCACTGGAAAAAATCCATGGGCAGTCTTTATTGGGGATTCTCTCGGCTCATCCCGATGCATGCAACTAGCTCTGTATTAAAGTACCAATGCATCCATCACTTGGAAAAAATTGTTCATCATGGCATGACAGAGAAAAAAGTCTTTTAAATTATGTACAGAAAGATTTAAGACGTCCTGTATAAGTTTTTAACACCAAAAAGATACTTTCTCCGCAAGCATAGTATAGAGAAAACCTGAAAAGAAAATAAATTTAGTTATTTATTTGTAGCAGCATTCTTTCGTATATGAGAGAGAGTTTGGTTTTTACCAGATTATTTATTAAATATATGCGTGAAAGAACATGTTAATGAAACATTTATTCAAATTAATATATTCAGATTTATCTTCCTAAAATATATTAAACATAATAAATGTACTGAATTCTAAAGTTTTACTTTTCAAGAATCTGTCAGTAGAGCTTATTCTAGCGGAATTGAGAAATTACAGGGAGTAAAATATTTTGCGAAAATATAAAACTGCTCCTTAACTGTTTAACATTAAATACAGCACAAAGCACTTAAACAAAGAATTAGAAACAATCTCTTAAATATCATTTGAAGCTTTAAAATAATGAGTTTCTTCGAAAGTTAGTCGTTTATAATTTGTGTACCTTAACTTTATTTCCATTAACCGTTTAAATACAAATAATAAACGAATAACAATTTACTTTTTTGAAGGAAATGAACTTTCTTTGTTCCTTGTATTATTACGCCCTTGGCATTATCTCGAGATTAAATTGCTTCAAATGATTTGACAGGTTTCTAATTGCTTTTTAAGAAAATTAATGAGATTTTAAAGACCTTAACATGTAATCATATCTAATATTTTGTAGCTTCGAAACATCTTGGAGAAATCTGAAACATTTTGTGATCAGATTCATTATATTAAGAACAATAATTAATGATAAAACTCCGTTTTCTTCCAATCGATATTTTGACCGTAGAAACTATTAGAAAGCTATCCATCATCACGAAAACATCACCAACTTTATATTTACCAATAACATGATCGATATTTTCAATTACTGCAAAGTTTTTCTTTCGTATTTTCCCCTTCTTTAAGTTGATTCTTGATAAATTAATAAACTTGAATATTTTGAATTACATTTTAGGAATTTGCTTTCAAAAAAGGAAGCAAAAATTCATTTTTTCCTTTTATTTTTCGTTACTAAAATAGCAAGTCTGTAGCATGATAATATAGGTAAAAATTTCTCATTGGGATAAAAACATTTTTCATTTATTAAATATGGAAATTAAATGTCGCCACATACAGTAGTTGAGAATGAAATCACACCACTTGCATTTTTTTGAGACCATGGCGATATAAATTTAAAATGGCCAAGTAATAATGTTGAAAAGATGATAATTTTGTTCGTTTTGAAACAGGAACGCATGACTCCATCATGTTCTTAGCAATGGTGTCTGTCATCCGCTTAAATTAGAGGTTCCCAACATTTTTTTTCCTCGCGTACCCCTTGATGAGGCATTTTATTTTTGATTGTACCCTACTTTCATACCCCCGACAAGTATTATAACCCCAACAAGTATGATTTTATTATTAATGTTAAAGGCTAGGTTAGCTTAAGAGTCAGACGACTAGAATTAACTTAATATTCGTAGGGTTTATTTTTGATTTTATTAAATTTTTATAATAATATAATTCCACGTCCTAAGAAGCGAAAAACTTTTTTATAAACTTATAAGGACAGCTAAAAATTATCATAGTTATAATCAACTATTCAAATTTCAATGCGATCCTGCAGCTTGTTTCATGAGCTGAATTTTGTAAAACTAAGTACAAATTAAGACAGATATAATCTCATGTCTGGAGCTGCGTCGAACTTGCTGCAATGTTTGTTATTAATATAAAACATAAGACGAGTACGCTCTTTCCACAAATTCTTTATTCTTGAAAGGTGTTAAAAATTTTATGCTTAACACAGAGTTCTTGGCACTCTTCTTTCACTGCTACCCAGTAATCTTTAGGACTTCTATAACTGTCACCTTTCACACGAACTTGATGAAACAAAATTCCATAACTTTCTGTTTTCATTTTAATACCTTACACAGGGTTATTCAAAATGATGTACTGTATTTTAAAATACTGGAATAAAGACAATTATAAACAAAATTTACCAGAACAAACTTAAAGTAAAGGACAACTCAAATATTTTTATTTTATGACATTATAAGTGTTCAATATGACTTCCTCGAGTCACGCCGACAACGTCCAGACGATAGTCCATTTCTTCCCACACTCGTTTCAGTATGTCTGGTGTTACTAAGTTCAGAGCATTACCTATGCGTGTTCGTAGATCCTCCAAGTTGAGTGGTTACATATTAAATTACAGGAAGACTCGAATAATTTCGCCTTTCAGCAGGATTATGCGCCTCCACACTGGAACCTAGAAGTACGTGAATTCCTCAACAATGTGATTCCTAATCGTTGGATTGGCAGCGCCGGAACAAGTGACAAAGTGATGTTTCCTTCGCCCCAGGTCACCAGACATTACTCCATGTGACTTTTTCTTGTGGGTCTTTGTGAAAGACAAAGTGTCTTTCACAGAGGACACTGTCACGCAACTTGGAGGACCTGCGAACAAGGGCGAGGTAATGCTCTAAACTTAGTAACACCAGACATGCTGAAACGAGTGTGAAAAGAAATGGACTATCGTCTGGACGTTGTTCGTGTGACTCGAGGAAGTCATATCGAACACTTATAATGTCATAAAATAAAAATATTTGAGTTGTCCTTTCCTTTAAATTTGTTCTGGTAAGTTTTGTTTACAATTGACTTTATTTCAGTATGTTAAAATACCATACATCATTTCGATGTACGGTATTTTAACATTTTGAATAACCCTGTATTTTATATTTTCCACATTACTAACATTACTTTCGCGTACCCCTAACTGGTCCTGCGCGTACCACAGGTTGGGAAAAAACTCTGTTTTAATTGATTGTATCAGCCTCGTGTATAAAATATGACAAATTCTAGTGTCGTGACTTTCCAGAAGCCGCTACAATATGTAGAACTCTGTTTTCAAACATGATGTATGTTTTATTATAAATCTACGTTTTCTACTCTTTATTTTTTTTAATTTTGAACTATGCCTATATTGAAACATCTTTTTTATTTCTACCAATTCAGCGTTAAAATTTACTTATCAAATATCAAAATTATAGTAGATATTTGCATCCTTCGTCTTAATAGTTCTATTTATTTTAGTCTTGTTTTCAGTAAAGTTATATAGTGTAAATTTGTCTTCGAAAAATAATTGAAATTTTCCCAATGCTTTTTTAAAAACTTTGAATATTTACTAATAAGTTCTTGTAAAAAATATAAATATAACCAAGTATTGCGTGAATGTTATATTTTATTGAACCAACTTTCAGCTAGTTAATTGCATATATTGACTCGATGGCTATAGATTCAATCTCAAATATTAAAAATTATAGAAAATACAAAAGTAGGTAATATTTCGTCGAATGTGCAGTTTATAGACTTTTAAACTATTCTGTTAATGTTTTCTCAAGAATCCATACTTCTGTACAACAGCTCTTTTCCTCAAAATCCAACCAATAAAAATAATTTTTTATCAAGATTATTTTGAATATTTTAAGGATAAATACATGAAAGCATTTTGAAATCATTTATACGGATGTTAATGATATTTTTATTATTTCCAATACATGGAATTGTGAAAAGACTAAAAAAGATATCATAAATTATTATTTTTAGATATTTTTTGGATGTCTGCTCTCATTTCAACTTAATGTTTCCACTCTGTTTTAATTTCATTATGTTCTTGTTAGTTTGAAAATTATTTTGTCTAGTTTGGTGAAACACTACCTCTTATTGGCGTACACCCTTCAAACTGGAAGAAAAGTCATGCTGGAAAGTAATTAAACACCATATTTGGCTAAATATCTGGCAAGTTTCACAAGGTTTCACAATTTCTCAAGCTAAATGTGGGCTTCAGAGGTCAAGAAATTCCTATTACAAATATCCGTAAGATTCTTCATGGTTTTTGCAACCCATATAATAGCACACTTCTTGAAACTCGAACAATCTTGAGAAATAAGCTAGAATATCTGTGATAGCCCCTAAATAGTAGCTAAAACTCTGAGTTGTAGCTAAGATATATTTGATTTCTTCTACTGCGTGTGAAGCTCTGTTTCGATGGCTAAAACAATCTAAATGTCAGTTTGTTAACTGGATGATTTTTAAGCTTTGTATTAGTGATTTTGACTCCTTTGATTTAGTGTTTCAGCTTGTTATAATCTTCGTAAAGAGGAGAAAGGAACCCTACAGGTTCATCAATAAAAATTTTGTATTAAGATGTTTCATTGACTATTGCTTAAAAACTCTAGTCAAATATAAGAATAATCTATTTGAATAAGAATATCCCATCTTTCAAGTGATTAATTACACATCAAATAACTTTTGTAAGTTTCCATCGTAAATTTTAATTTTTTAACATATCATTTAACACATCTTAAACGGGAAACGAATAAACTCGTTTTGTGCATATTGCTATTAAAGCGCTGGAGACGGCAAATCTCATTTTGTGCATATTGGATACACATGCAATTTGTGCAAACATTCTTCCGCTGTATGGTGAGAGTCTGGCGAGAAAACACCCGCTTAAGTTGTATTCAAAATTAAAACGTAATAGTTAATTTTTTTCCTTTTATAAAAAGTTGAAACATATGCTCATTTCACATTTAATTCCTTTCCATTAATTTTAAAAAAAATAAATTCAAAGCAATCATAGATATGCTTGATTCTATGAAAATCTTAAAATTGTGAAAACAATACAATTTAAAATATAAATGGAATATGTTTAAATTATACATTTCAAAACTAATATTATTAAATAATACGAATAACTACTTTCATTTAGATAGGAATAAAAAAAATTGCAACATCTCCTACTTTCTTGCCGCCTGAGATTTGCAAAGCATAAAAATTAAAAGATGCTTCTTTTATAATTAAGTTAAATAAATGAGTGAAAGGTTAAAAATAAATCACCTAGCAAACAATTTTTATTGCCATTTTTAAGTCGCACTTAAGGAAAGAAGTGTTTTTTTTAATTCTTAGCGAAATCATTTCGGCACTGAAAAAGTCTTTGGCGAAAGAAAACTTATCCCAATTATCTGTCTGAGAAATGTAGACACTTTTAATTTAACTCGACACATTTGAACTTACATTCAACATTCACCAGACATATTTGCTATTCTAGAGGAATTATAGAGAAAGCTCTGAGATTTTACTTAATTAGATAAACTTTGGATGACTGAAGAAAGTCTATTTTTTGTCAGAATAATTTTTTTCAGCAGTAAAATTATAATTCTTCAAATCGGATACATATCACAATTTTGTTCTAAATAGTTTTTGTTGTAATGGCTTTCAGTTCAAAAACGTATTTCATCTAAAGCAATTTAGTGATTATTTTTGCTTTATTTATAAATCGGATTAAATGATAAATAATTTGTATTAAATATCTAATTAACTTTTTAATGCAAAAAAATTACATTTAATCATTAATTTTCTGTGTGAAATTAATGATAAAATGTAATTTTCTAGGTGAAATTTTTGAATTTTTATAAAAGTATTTTTGAAGTAGCAAATTAAAATGCTGACTATATTTGAAATGTCCTACTTTAATTAGATAATTTATGATAGAAAAGTAATACTTTCCACAAACTTAAATCAAATTTATCACCTTTTGTACTCAGGATGGTTTTTCTGGCCTCCCTGAAGATACCCTTATAATGTAATAAATTTCAAATAAATAGCGAATAAATATTTAATTGAATCTAATGCCTATAGCCCTTGTAAAATAATTGAACTATAAAATCTTCCATTCTGTTTTTCAATTAGTGTATGACAAAAATAAATCACATATAACATTTAAGAAAAGGGAGAAGTAATTAAAATATTATCGCTTAATTAATAATAACCGAAACTGTATTAGAATTCTTAATGTATAAATTATTTGTTTGTGATCATAATTCAGGAGAAATTTTGAGTCGTGTTCTTGGAAAAGAGAATTATATTTACATCTAGTTTTTAAAATCATCAAGGTTAAAAAATTTACCTAAAAATATTAAGATACATTAATTTATTAATTTATTCCTTGCATAGTTAATTAAATATTCATCGAATGATCATTTTCAATTTTTGCGTCGATAAATTTAATAAAACACTTTTTTAAAAACATACTTTTATTAATAAACTAAAAAGTAGAAATTAATTTCATTTTAACTTTTTCTACTTTTTAGTATTTAATTTATAATTTATTATTATAAATGTCATCTAAAGAAGATTATTTTTCTAGCATGTAGCGCCACTAGTATGGAATTAAAATTAAATTGTATTAATTGATTAACCGTTAATGAAGTTCTGAAAAAATTAAAATAGTGTATTGTCATCAAGAACACATAAATGTACAAAATTTAAAAACTATAGCAAATCATGCAAGATTTAACTTAGTTTAGTTGAGTTATATCAACGCTTAGTTTTGAAGTAACACGAGGCTATTTTGGGACGGACCTCGTAATTTTAAACCGCTGTCAGATGACGAGGAAGATACCTTAGCTGGCATCTTCCTCTCCAATCTTCAACAACACACCAGAGATAGAGGAGAAGAAGGAGTAAATTTTGATTATGAAATTCCATCTTTATAAACATGAAACAAGTTAAGTTAAATATAAGAGTGTAGAAACATCAAATTAAAAATCCCACTTTCGGTCATATGCAGCGTTTATTAAATAAAAAGGCAATATTCAATAGTGCAATTAAATTGAAAGGGAACGTTTTGAGACAAACTTTCATCTATATTACGTAAGAAAGTTTTGACAATCGTTGGATTATTTAAACATGAAGCTATTCTTAAGAAAATTTACAAAAACACCTTTATTCAACTTGATTTATTAAATGAAAGTGTTAATTAATTTTTTAGTTTAAACAAAATGCTTTAAGAAATAAATGGAATTCCACTCCAATATTGTCCCCTCTAAAACAATATTTTCAAAATTTATTTAAAATTGACGAATTATAAAGCATAAAGACCCAAAATTGCTAGATTTCTGCATAACTCTACAGCTAAGCTATACAAATCCTGTGGGCGTGCAGTCATTTCTTTTAACGGTAATTAGACACAGAGCAAATCCATACAGACAGACGGATGTTCTAAGAACACTGATACAAACTGAAGAAATTTATTCTCAAATACTCTATTAATAAGACTACAGCTTCAATATTTATTTCTTTTACAAATTGCCAGTCTAAAACGTAAACAGTTAGTTTATAAAAATCACACTGTTTTTAAAATTCACACTCCATATATAATGTCTATTTATTTTTACACATGATATTCAGCGAAGGAAGCAAAAATTCATATAACTAGCAAATTATTATGTTAAAAATATCAGCATTTCTTTTCGCATAAATATTGCTGCTTACTTAAAAGTCATTCCTTTTGTTGCAGCATTTCTTTATAAAATTATTTCTCAGAAATTCGTCCAATAATAGTTCTAATAGTTACCAGAACAATAAGAATTTCTTCGGCATAATACTAGAAGCTTACTACCTTAACATTTTGTATAATATATTCAGCTCCGTAAAAATTTATCATTATAGAAAGTAAGTTTTTAGTGTTTCGTTATAAATAATATTATAACTATATAAATAATGTCTTAAAGCTATGCAATTTGAAAAATAATGGCGACAAAACATTTCTTATTTCTTTTCAGAAAATGCACTTTTTTAGTATCCAGTACAGAGACGTCAGGATGAATTTTGGTAATACAAATTCTTCGAAATCCATGCGACTAAAAGGCATGAATATTCACGTCATTAACGCTACTATAAATTAGACAAACTTTTAGAAGTCAATTTCAGTATAGACATTTTAAATGCTTGAAAACATCTTTTCGAACATCAGCTTCAATGCAGACATTATGACTGCTTGGAAACATTTATATTCCACAAACTTTAACTAGTATTCTGAATTAATACAGATGACTGGAAATATTTTTACTTATAATAACACTAAGAATGAATGAAATTCTTTTAACTTTTATGCCTTTTATTCTATGTCTTTATTTTTTATCTTTGAAATACTGATTGTATGTACTATAATTTTGAAAAACAAAGTCCGCACAAAAACAAAGGAACAAAGTGCAAAAAATATTATATACGTCTTGTAGTGCTTGCAGGTTATTGGTGAAATGGCAAGAGATAATTAATTTTTTTTATTTACAGCTGTTTACAATTAAAGTTCGTTAAAATTATAAAAGAATTCTTGCAGGGAAAATCTATTTTGCTTAAATATTTTAATATATTCTTATATTTTGTTTCACAACTTTCAAATGCACTTTTAGGGTTGACTCATTTTATTTCATAAAAAGTAGCGTTTTTCTCTTATAAAATCCTTAAATTACTGTTATTCGCAGTTTTTGGTTTACACTTCATGTTGAAGTTAATAATCAATAGTTTTAAAAAAACCTCCCTCTCCTGAATTAAAAAAATGAATCAGCTTGTCACTTTCTTACCAATATATTTGTTTCAGGTGCTTCTTTGTTGTGAATTTATCACGCAAAATAATATTATTTGTACAATATTTCTTTCAGATGCAAGCAGAGATTTATGAATTAAAAAATTAGCTGTCATGAAATTTAAAATAAAAATTCAGTGAAGGGATTATCTGTACAATTTGATATGAGGAAATTCACACAGTTTCAAACATCCTTCCACGACGATCTACAGTTTATTATCAAACTTATTTAAAAACATTAAAATACATTCGCAGAATATTTACATTATTAACAAGGAAATCAGATCCTAAAATTTATTTTTTTGTATCAATGATTAATAAAAAAACTGAAAATAAAACAGACTCAAGACAATTGATTAATTTTGCTCATAAAAGACATTATTTCTCTATATTTTTGAAAAGATGATTTATTACCTGCACTAAACTACAGCTACTGAATCGATTGGAAGGTTTGAAATTATAACTGTTATTTGCTTCACAGTCGATACATTTAATAGAAATTGGCTAGCATTTAAACTTCCAAGGAGGATCACAATTCCGGATATATTTATAATTATTTCCTTCAGAAGTTTCCCTTAAATGATATCTCTTAAATCCGTGAATTTAATGATGATTGAACTGCTAATTCTCCATTTATCTCAGCAAAACGATCTATCAAGCATTAATATTTCAATTTCTAGTAAGTTCACTAAATAAGTGTTTCTCTCTCTCTCTTTCTCTTTCTCTCTCTCTCTCTCTTTGTCTCAAAAGATTTCAAAGGCCACTGAATTAATCTCCCTCGAAAGGAAAAGAATCATCAGTATTCAGTCGCTTAGATTATCAAACAAGAGAGAAACGTGAGAGCCTGAATCTTGTCTGGAAGTCTGCAGCAGGACTCCATTATAAGTTCCATTAACTGGTGAGAATAACTCTAAGTTTCAAATTTATCTCTGCTCCATTTCAATTGTTACCGAGGAATTTACCTGGTAACAGAGAGCAGAAAGCGATACATGATTGAGAAGTGGTTAAAAGCTTATAAAATCTTCTCCTAAAAGTGGGAGTC
>BGPR01004127.1:14140-58640 GCA_013235015.1 Araneus ventricosus | reverse complement strand
AGGCATATCCGATGTAAACACGAATAAAATTCTTGCGCTATTTTTCAAGACAGATTTGCAAACAAAAATGTGTACTTTTTCTAAAGTAGCTTCTGATTCATTCTCACATTTCACATCAAAAACAAATTGATACTGATTTGTAAGTTTGCATTCTTCGGCCCAAGTGCTACTATATGAAATTCTATTTTTCATTTATAGCATCAAAATATGCTTATTGAATTGATATATTTTCGCAATAGATAACATTAATGGTATGAGAAAAACTAAAACATTTTCTTTATTTCTGCTTTTGTACAACGGTAGTTGAAATAACATAATTTCTGTTGAACTGCTTTCACCAGTATGCCAAAAAGATATTTGCCACATCAAAAAAGTATTCGTTGCATGTCAAAAAAATATTTTTGTAGTGTGAAAGTGACGTCACCTGTACTGACTACATTTCACTTTTAGTATGATGATAATTTCATCCCTGAAGTGGATTTATTCTATTTTTCTTTTCCTAAATCAAGTTTCTACATTGAGGAGTGATAAAAAGCCAAAAATAGTCAACAAAAATTATCTTTTATGAGAATTATGTATGGCCACATTTATTGGTTTTTATTCTGCTAATTTTCATATACTAGGCAAAATAAATTATTCAAATTTGTTATTAAAGAATCATAGTTGATAATCATTTCTTAATTAGTGTCTTTTAAGCATATAACCCCCTAAGAATAATTGCAGCAAATATATCTTTGCTTACGTTATTTCTTATGTAATTGATCTGCACTTTTATTTCACTTGGAGCAAAGCGAGGAAACGTCCAGTTAGTCCAATCATAGAGTAGTCCTATTGAAACTCTGATATATCAATTTTCAAATCAATGACAGTGTAAAGAACTAACTACCTTTACAACCAAGTGGATCACAAGTTGATCTTCCAATTACACTGCTCTGCAAAAAAAAATATTTTTTTTCGAGCCCTCATACCATTCCTTCTGATTCTTATGTAAAATGACCTCCTAAATCCAAATATGACCCCCATTTTGCCCCATCACCCACCGTTTTCTCGGGACGCCCCTCCTCTATTAGTAACACTGTTTGGTAATTTTATGGCCATAAATTTGGTTTGGAGGGGAAAACGAGTATTTTAACCGTTAAATGTCTTCTGAGGGGCTACAGAGGTGAAAAGATCTAAAATATGAACATTTGTAGCAAGGGGGGAGATTTTGGAGGGATTTGTCCCCTTAAATTTAAAAAAATCAATAAAAATTACCGGTTTTTCTGGTTTGTTTTCGCAATTCCCCCCCCCCCCATTTTCTCACCCAAACACCCCAAATAATAAAAATCCTCACAAGAAAGTTTAGAAGATTCACTGTACAACGTTGCCGTTCTTTATTTTTATCACTGTTCTGTAATTTTATGGCCATGAATTTGATTTGGAGGGGGTAAAGAATTATTTTAACACTTAAATTTAAAAATAAAAATATAATATATAATAAATAATAATAATAGATAATATAATATAAAATACAATAAATGTAATTTATAATATATTACCTTCATCCGGTGCTTGCTTTCCTCTTGTACCATGAAGTAGAAGTTTTTCGTACCCATGACCAGCAGTATTCTGCCAACATGCTCGCGTTTTTTAATGCAAGCCATGCTCGTTTTTCTTTGCAATTCAGGTGTTTCATAAACGTTGAATTTTTAAAAAGTTGTCTAATCTGGGGGCCCACGAAAATTCCTTCCTTGATTTTAGCCTCACTAAGACGAGGAAATTTAGTTTTCAAAAAGTTAAATCCATCGCCTGTCTTATCCATTGCTTTCACAAACTGTTTGATCAATCCGAGTTTGATGTGCAAAAGCGACAACATTGTACAGTGAATCTTCCAAACTTTATTTTTATATATTAATTTTATTTATTATATATTATATTTTTATTTTTAAATTTAAGTGTTAAAATAATCCTTTCCCCCTTCCAAATCAAATTCATAGCCATAAAATTACAGAACAGTGATAAAAAAATAAAGAGCGGCAGCGTTGTACAATGAATCTTCCAAACTTTCTTGTAAGGGCTTCAGGACCTCTCACCCTCACCAACTTTAGCCAAAATTGTTGCTATATATTTTTATTATTTGGGGCGTTTGGGTGAAGAAAAGGGGGACTGGAAGCTGGAATATGTAGAAAATAAGTGAAAAAATTGTGAAAACAAAACAGAAAAACCCGTCATTTTTATTGATTTTTTTTAATTTAAGGGGAAAAATCCCTCCCAAATCTCCCCCCTTGCTACAAATGTTCATATTTTAGAACTTTTCACCTCTGCAGCCCTCAGAAGACATTTAACGGTTAAAATAATCATTTTCCCCCTCCAAATCAAATTTATGGCCATAAAATTACCGGACAGTGATAAAAATAGGGGGGAAGGGGGCGTCCCGAGAAAACGGTGGGTGATGGGGCAAAATGGGGATCATATTCGTATTAAGTGGGTCATTTTACATAAGAATTTACAGGAATGGCATCGGGGCCGATTTTCATGCAGAGCAGTGTTATTAGGGATATTTTTATATCAAGAATACAACATTCCTAAAGGCCAAATTAAATTTCCAAATTAAATTAAATTTTAAGAAATTTCATTATTTTTAAAAGTAATTTAAGGATTCACTGTCAAGGGAGAGTCTATAGAAAAATACATGCAGCATGCTTATTTTACTTTTACACACATTCCACTAAAGCTTATTTTTCGCAAAGTATATACCGTAAAAAGAAAATCCAAATCGCGATCAAAATAAAGAACAGCCTGCTTGTGAAAGGAGTTATAGTTGAATCAGTGTTTTGTCCAAATATTCTTTTAATACCAATTTGGAAAAGACAGAATAATTGCAAATTTTCCAATGTCAGCTTGAAAATTCATGAATGTGATACTAAGCTGATCACGAGCTGAAGAGTTATAAGTTCTATCCCGGGCTTAAATCTAGGAATTTTCCAGGTTACAGACATGGTTGTAAATTGCTGGCTTTCAGATCGGACAATTTTCGAAACTGGTCAACTTCGCAACAAAAGAAAAAAAATTCCACCGTAAACATGGAAAAAGTGTAGAACAAATATTGAAGACTCAGTCATTATATTTTTATTAATGTTTTAATTTTGCTTATTTTAGTTTAGATTAGTTCTAACAGTACCTTATTATGAAGCTTCTCAAGGGCTATTTTGGAAAGCCTCATAATTTAGAACCATTATTAGGTGACAAGGATGACATATAATGTCAATGTCCCTACTCTAAATTTTATACGTCAATTAGAGAACATCTGACCTTGACGGATGCAAGGTGCGCCAAAGTCACGTAACCTTTGGGTACTGTGGTACACTAGGGCCCCGAACCGACAAATCAAGATGCCAAGAAACCACGGCTCTTTCTTCGATAAAGACTAGAGAAGTTATCGGTTCAGATTTTGTCGTGATCTTCTACCTACGATTCGATTCCAATGTACCTAATCCGTTCTTAACCAACAGACATAGTTGTAAATTAAAAGATAAAATTCACAAATCAAATCGAAAATCCACTTAACCATTCTAATATAATATGGACAAATATATGTAAAAAGGTCAAATCTCAACCATAACATCTTTCTTTAATCATTCATGTGACCAATTACTAACTTTCCCTAGCTGTTTCTTTAATTGCTGAACACGTCTTTGCTCATATCCACACTAATTACAAACCGAATAGTGTTCAATATAGACATAATGGTACAAGTAATATATGCTAGTAATTACACCTCCGAGCTCATACTCGGGACAAATGGCTCTCAATAGACGCAACAAATATCTTTCTCTGTCGGAAGCGGCGTTCCCATTTAAATAGAGAATAGGAATTATACCTGCACTGTGTTAGAGTCCCCTCAATTACCTTAACACGTTATGCACGCCACGGAGGTTAAGTCCCAGGGGATAATGACGCAGGTAATTGCGGTTGCCATATAGAAAGCTCTATCGTGTACCAGATGCATGGAGTAAGATTGCTATGCCATTGTCGCAGAATGCTGATGAAGATACAGCATTTGTTTCTGTCCCGATTGCTGTAATTAGAGCCTTCAATTAATTTAAATTTGCTCTTGCAACATTTTCAAAATGATTTGTCTTAATTTGGATAGTTTTCAGAACAAATACATTTCAGGTTGCTCATGCAAGTACTTCACACTTTTCTCATTATTTAATAACTTTATGCTGATAATGATATATGATTTAAGGGCTAATTGGATTAGATACGAGCAATAAAATTCGAATCCATTAGTGAATTTATTATTTTTGATTTTTAAGAACATATAATTGTTAAAAAAATTGTAAATAACTGTTTACTAGCAAGATTTTAATAATTGAAATACTCTTATATTGTTTCATGTATATAGCTAGTGGCAATTAAGAAGGCACATAATTTAGTTATTATTTTTAAAGTAATAGTATCGCTCCGAAACAAACGCATTGAAATTATGTCAAACTTTAACTTATAAAAAAATATCTTTGATTTTTTTTTCTTTTTAATGTAATGCACCTCCGTAAAAAATCTTGATTTTATAATGCATTAAATTGCTTTTAATTTATTACTTAATAGGTTTGCTGGATAAAGACTAACTATCACATGTAAGTAGAAAAATATCTACGCTTTTCGCTTCTCTTTCCCTCTTGAGTATCAAATTGAATATAAAATTCTATTAAAGTTTTAACTTTTTTTTTCCTCAAATATATCCTTCTCACCTGGTCATAATAGGATGGGAAGAGAATTAACTTTAATATAAATTTTGCTATTTACAGAGTTGAGAGCATGAAAGATTCTGACGATTCCTTAATAATAATCGGTATTCCTAGCTTCCTGCCATGCTCACTAAACTTAATAAAACTTTATTATTTAGTATTACTATCTAAAACATGATTATTTGTGTATTCCCTATCAACTTAGACCAGATGTAGCATAAGAAAACATTAACGTTAAAAAGTTCACCTAAGGAAGAACGAATGCTTTTAAGAAGAAGAATGAAAGTCGAAAACTGATATTGTCAGTGATTTGATTTCATTAGTAAATCTTTTCAAGGGTAAAGGTATTTGCAATTGCTTACGTACCCACAAAGTCAAAATATGCGGGGTGTATAGGACACATCCTGCATCTTTTTTCATGATATTGGTCAAAATGAAACTGGAAAAAATCGACTGAATGAGCATTATCTCTTTCCTTTAAATAACTCATTCTATAATCTATGAAAATAAGATTTATTAAAGAATAGCTATTTTTTCTATTAAGCAAATTTGTCTTTTCTCTTAACCCTTTGTGGCTCAGTGTTCCATTGCATGGAACACCAACTTGACTCGCTTCTCAAACCGTTAAATTCAACTGTAAATGGAAAAAAGTAAGTTTACCATTTACTTTTAACCTTCTTTTTTAAGCAAAGATGGCAGCCCTACAAGACGACCCATAATCTTCAGCTGTGATGCGTTATTAAGGTCCCTCTACGCAGCCCCAAGTTCCAACCTGGAATTCTACACAGAGGCTGAAAAAGACAGTGCAGGATTTTACACATCTATAAGTGGGCCAAATGAACAATTGTGAGATTTACCCGAAAAAACACCAATAGCGTTGTCCAAGACATTTTCTTGCGTCGCTGCAATGCTCGCCTAGTCACACTTTTCATAGCTCTAGAGGCGTAGCGTTCCCGCTCATGGAACATCCACAGAATCAAAACCGTAAGTGCAATTTTTACGAAATTTTACTTACGTACTCCTTTAGGCCTAAATAGACTGCCTACAACTTTTTTGTCTGAATTTAAACTTTAAAGGGTATTGCGCCGTAAAGGGCTAAGTAAAATTTTTATCCAGTTACTTTAGCAGTTTCCTAAGATAAAAGAGACTGAGGAATAGATACATTTTCATTTTTAAGAGGGAATGGGTAGAGGCTAAAAAGATCCATGAAATAACTAGTTAAATGTGAAACTGCCTTTTTAAAAATATGTAGTCAGACTATATTGCTATTCCCTATAAAAACTAAAAATTACAAAGCTATATGGATGATGTCTAAATTTCATTGCTGTTTCAATTTAGGATCAAGCCTATTTCAATATTCGGATTCATGCTCACTCCAAAAAAATACATTATATCAAAATATTTTTGCATGCTCATTTTCGACACCAAATAACAACAAATTTGTATTTAATAATACAAAATTCGTTTTTTTAGCAAGAAATCATTATTTTCAGCTTCGGTAGCCTTAAAAGAGCGAAATGCATCTTCAATTTACTAGAACCGGGGTGGCCTCGCTGCAGAATAGAAGCTTCGTGGTTGAAGGTCCGCAGGTTTGAGACCCGATTCTATAGAAAATCCACCATGTGTACGGCTCTAGTGCACGGTAAATCTGTCGAACGTCACAAGTCCTACCCAGTGTAATGTAAAAGTTTGGGAGGGATGGCGCCGGCTCAGGTGTCGTCCTCGGCATCTCACCACGGTTCAAAATTACTAGGTCTGTCTCAAAATAGACCTTGTGTGGCTTCAAAATGGGAAGTTAGTACAACTGAAACTACAATTTACTAATGACATAGCATAAAATGTTTGCATAAATTGTAAATGATGCATTTTGCACATTTTTGTTTTTGTTTGTTTTGTTTGATAGTCATCCCGCATAATGTTTGTGTTTATATTATAATGTGTTTAATTTATAAATAAACATATTCGTGTATTTTAATCACATCTAAAAATACCGAATCCATCATCGCATATGTATAATATTATATTTAAACAATTGACTGTTTGCATAGTAAAATCTTCTCAGTCAACTAATATCATTTGTAAATGGAATAGAATCGATCCATGCTCATATTATGCATGCCTTATGAGCAGGAGAAATTTAGTTTTCAAACCCATTGGGCATGGTGTAGATGGATCACGCTGTGCAGTGATGTCACAGCAGAAAATGAGACAACGTGCAGTTGGATGTTGGACAAATTTGCATAATTACATTTATCAATTGAATTTAATACATTTTAGTTATTAACTGAGACATTTTCATAGCATAACGTAAATTTAACTTTATAATGCTGATAAGGCATTGCAGTTTCATTATCTTACAGAAATTAGTTATATATATATATATATATAACAAACTTAGAAACACAAGACAAAAACTAAAAAACAATCAAGACACAATGGCAAAAAATAGATAAAAACCAAAATAAAATTGAAAAATATCATAGCGAGCCGCTCGTCAGGAGGCGAAGCTCGCTCATGATATTAATTTGTGCTTTTTTCTGCTAACGACAAACGAAATCCGTTAAAAAATGCCGCCATCCCCTCTAAAAGCACAAGACAATTAAAATCGAAGAATTCTTGAATAAAAGGAAAAATACATTTAAGAAGATTTAAAATGAATCGTAAGCAAAAAATCCGAATACAAAAGACCTACATAAAATAAATAAAACAGCAGAAACAAAAAATAAAATAAAAGCGAAATATGCTTACCATGGCCAGGAAAAACTAGCGTGTTCGTGAGGACCACGAGGAGAATTGACGCCAAACCAGTTATTGCTGTTGCCAAACAGAGGAAGAGGAAGAGAAAGGAGAAAAAGGCTTTGTCAGTAGCTCCGTAATCACTGCTTGATATATATATATATAGCAAATAAGAAACAATCATAACAGAATTGTAAAAGAAACATAATCAACATAAACATTCATAACAAAAAATGTCAAGAAAAAAATCTGCGGGAAGAAAATGCTCTCCTTTACCCCGAACAATATGGAACCTATAAGTTCGTAAAATTATTTCTAATATTAGGTATTTCATTCGAATTCTTGGTGTATCATAATGTTCGGGGTACAGGAGAGTGTTTTTAGCTTTATGCCAGCACTGTTCGCAGAAAACATTATGATTTCTCTAATTTTTTAGCAGTTCGTAAAGGTTTTACTTACCCTGATGAGCATCGATACGCTTTTACCGATTAACTTTAGTCTTTCCATTTAATTTCAACATTGATAGATTTTTATGACATTGATATATATATATGCTGAATTCCCTATAGCAGGATAGTATATTCAATATGTCGCTTTCTTAGCACAGTTCGTAGTTTTCACTAAGCAATCTAAACGTGATTTCGAAAGGTTTAACTTTTGAATCAAGGGATAAAAGTCATTCTTAAATAATCAGACCTAAAACAGTATTGAATAGACATTGGGAAATCCTAAGAATTCCTGAAACAAAAGACAATAACTCTCGAAAATGACTCTATTTTACAGATTTTTTCAAGAACTAACATTCAGTGCTCCTACAATATTTTTTATTTGAATCCAAGCCAAGACTTTTACATCTGGCCTAAGTGCTGAGAATGAGGCATTATAAAACTGATGTATAGCATTTCGTTTGAGAGCAATCTGACAGCAGAAGGACATATGAAAAGAAAAGAATAGCTTTAAGCCTGTCTTAAGCATGTGAAATTCTTATGAAATGCTAAAATCCTAAGCGAGATTTCGAATGGCCAGAGAAAAGCCATATGTCAAAAAATGGATAAGTTGAATTCACGGCAGTCACACTGGGAATGGGCAATATACAGCACTCGAGGGTATTAAAGAGCTATACTGAGATAGGACAAGAATTCAAACATTTTATTTAGTAACATCTCGGTGATACAATGAAATAGGTATCTAACTCGTCACTAATATGTGGAAATTCGCTTGGTATTTTTTCTTAAGTTAGGTGTTTTATAATATTATAAGACTGCACTGAGTGATGCTTATTTTTAAACCTCCTTTGAAAAAATCTATATAAGTTATTATAAGGAATGTAGAAAATAGAATTATAACAATTAGCTTTAAACAAGTGCGTAAAGATGTAATTAAAATTACGCAACTATAAATTTAATTGTTTAATTGCGATTTCTGTAATAAATCAGTTTTTAACTTCAATCCAATCCGAATTCTCGGTTCATTTTTTTATAAGTTTATAATTAAATTACTCAAAAAAATTATAAACAAAGCAAAAATGTATGTGATTCATCCATGAATAAAGTACTACAATGTATGAGCGTAAGCAAAATCCTATTTTTTTTTCTTTTTAATCTTATGTCTTGCAAACAAATAGTTAAACGTGCTTGAAATTTTATTTTTATTTGATTATTTTTAATTTTTTAGAAAAATTTATTTCCCAAAATATGAAAGAGTTGACATGATTACCTGAGAATTTTGCGTTAATATTGTACTTCAATGCCGTTTCTTTTTTTTTGTTTTGTTTTGTTTTCTTAGGCTAAAGAATTCAAATTCTATTGCTATTGGTTACTTTATTAAACCAGGCATATAATTTCATAAAATGTATTTTAACAATACTTTATTGTTTATTTCGAGATTCTATTCTCATGTTTAGCTTTCATACAAATATATAAATAATGATCCAATGAATGGAAGAAAAAATGATAAACTTGTCAAAAGTGATCATGTCATGCTTACGTGCCATAAAACATTTTTGTGTAATAATTTTTTTTCGAAAGTTACCTCGGAAAAACGCTAAAATTTTGCTTAATTTTTAATTAATTAAATTAGAAATTAAAATTTAAAAAATGACTCAACCGGCCCTTATCTTCCAAAATATGTTTTTGCCAAATCTTGTAGCTCTATGTGGAATGGTCTGCCCTTCAGTGTGACAACACATAGACACTCATACACAAACGCATTCGCTTTTATTTTTAATAGAGATTAAAGATTGCTTATTTATTCTCTTCTTTTTATTCATATCGCGCTCTTTTATTATCTTGACATCGTTATCGAATAAAAAATTTAATTAATCTCAGACTTTTAAGTTTATATCATGATTGAAGATGGTTTCAAGCTTTTATATCCCGCAATAGAAAAATCAAATTATAGTCTCTGAAATTTAAATTACTCGAATATTTCCTTCTTCT
Source organism: Araneus ventricosus (assembly GCA_013235015.1). Taxonomy (NCBI): domain Eukaryota; kingdom Metazoa; phylum Arthropoda; class Arachnida; order Araneae; family Araneidae; genus Araneus; species Araneus ventricosus. The sequence goes on along the minus strand of BGPR01004127.1, from coordinate 48,736 downwards.
TCAAGTGTTCTAAAAGTTTTATCTTTGTTCTGTTTTATGTTAGATGATATTACATTTTCTTCCTTACTATGAGTCGTTTTTGAAAATTTATCAAAGCTGTGCAATTTCTGATTCTCTATCTTTTTATTTCTGCTGCTTACTTGTGCTAACTTAAATAATCAAGATGTTTTTGAGTCAAAGGATCAAAATTGAAATTGAAAATTTTCTAAAGGTTCAGAAGAAAAAGCGCTTTCATCTTTTCATTCTCTTTCGTTTTTATTCATTTCAGACTTCGTACTTAATTTTGTTATTATCAACAAAAAATGTTTTGAAGATAAGTCTCATTTGTAAAATTCCAAAAAATATATATGGCATTTCAGAAATTTTAATTACATGAATTTTCGTCAAGATAAATTTTTTCTTTTACTTTGTACGATTTAAATTAACTTTTCTTTAAGTCTTCAATAGAAATTTGCTAAATTTGTTTATAAACGATTAATTAAAATTTTCTAAAGTAAATATGATAATCAATTAATAATTAATCAAAATGTTATGAAGAAAATATGCTAAATTCCTTGATTCAGTTTTTTTTTAAATGTGAAAATGTTAAAATGTGAATATTAGTTATAATATTTTAACACGAAATTCTGGATTCTGCAAAAAAAGATAAAATTGCTTTCCTCAGAAAATTTAATAAAAATATATTTTGTATTCTATATCTAAGATTAACATTTCCGAAAATAATGCATTTCGCTTCAACCAAAGATCGGACTATGATTTGAAAGATAGAACAAACGTAAACGGAACGGTGTCAGTAGACAAATTTGTCTTCATTTTCTTCTTTCTTTCAATATGCTGTTAAGATATACTATTCTTAGTTTCTGACACAGTATAAATGAAATAATATTTCACATATTATATTAAGAACATGCACAAAGCTTCAAAGCAAGCGTAAATTTTACCAACAATTTTTTATGGAATTGTAGAATTAAGAACTGTTTTACTGCTTTCATTAAAGAATTAATTTATACTTACCACTTTTAGCAATTTAAAAACATTTTTCTATAACTCAATCGTTATTTCGATGTTACTTTTTAATGTTTTTGTTACAAATAAATTCAAATGAATTCTTTCCATGCTGCATAATGTTATTTGAAACTATCTATAAAAGTATGCCCATTATGGTATGGCTGGTTAAAAAAAATAAATGCAATATCTGCTCCTCGGAAACTAATATGAAAATTGTTTGTCGATTCAAAGTTAACTTTGCAGTGGGAGACAAAGCTATTATGTACATATTTAATGTTTTTATTTAGATTTATAGTATGAGAAAGAAGACGACATATTTGGTGTATAGAATTCGGATGATGAACAAAAAACTCATGATGTGAACAAATATATTAATTTAAACTAACTTGACTGGTGGCTACTGTCAGGTTTAGGCTCTGGATTTAATGGTTCCCCCAAACCAGCTCAGGTTCTGGCGGTCGTTCAAAGCTTACATGCACGAATGCGGTTGCGTACTCACTCAAAAAAATACAGATTCGACGCGGGACTCGTCTTTTCCGTCGGAAGTCGATAACTTGATGCAAAGAAAGCGCGAAGGTCATGACACGTGAATTTGTGGCAGCGCATCAATCAAAAGTTTTTGTGGGTGTTTGTTTCTACAAACTTTGTTATCGTTAAAAGCGCGAAAACGAAACGTATCCGCCTGTGGATTTTTTGCCACGAACATTTCAAAATTGTTTAATTTTCATATGGGCTGATTTCCTTACAAATATCAATGTCACTAGTAAACTGTTAAAATATAACCACAGTCTGGAGTCACCCTGATCTGCCTAGACATACGGGAAATCTGAATGACAGTCGTTGCAAAGAAACGAGTGCTGAGGTTCGGTCCTAATGGCCAACACAGCCTCACGGCCCTACCCCTTCCGTAGGAGGTACGTACTATCACTGGTGGAAGGACTCAGAACCCCACCATTTATGTAACCCTAGGCGGGCGAGTTCCTTCATATGAAACCTGAGCAACTCATCCACATTTCGTGGTGCCCACATCAATAGGGTAAACTGCTATAATATACTATGTCAACAATTAATGAATCCATTAAACTACACAATAGAATTATCAATTTCCTAAATTCATCTAGATCTGATGCAGACTTTAGCAATTGCATTAATGATTCCATACCATCTTCTTCTTGATATTAACATAGAATTTCTCTTTAAAAGTCAAGGAAAGAAAGTACGTCATTTCCATTATGAATGCTTTGAAGAGAAGATCGAAAATGCAAAATTATTACTTAAATTTTAATTTTACTTAACAATTGTGGATACTGCTTTGAATTCCATTCAAGAAATGTTTAAGTCCTTAAATAAATGTAGCACATTATTTAACTTTCTAATTGAATTCAAAGATATGTCCGAAGATGACTTACAAAATTCTTGGGCAATTTTTATACTTCCTCAGAGGATTTTAGCTGCCATTCAATATCTAGTGATGTTGATGGTGGTTACTTGTATAATGAATTATTGATATACAAAATCATTAACGATTATATTACTGATTCTTTTAAAAAATCGAATTTAATCAAGCAAATAATTTAATTTAATCATTTTCCAACTTTTCTATGGCCTTAATACTATATTTAACCTTTCCAGTCATTGTTGCAATAGGTTGAAGAAGTTCTTCTAAAATAAAAATGATTAAATATTACTTGCGATCGTCGATTTGCCAAGAGATTGAGTAATTTATGTTTAATTGAAATAGAGAGAGATCTTCATATTTAATTAGCTTGGATGGCCTTATTGGAAAAATCGAAAGCCAGAAAGCAAGGAAAACTCAATTTTAATTTAATATATAATTTAGAGGGATTAATCATAATACATGTAATTTAATAATAAACGCTTACTTTTCAAGTTTTTTACTATATACGCCATATCCATACTTTGTTTTCCTACAAATATCTTTCACATACGTGATGTGAAGAAATAGACTTTTGCTAAATTTCGTGTTTGCGGGAATATGAGGTGACGTCGTTTTCAAGAAAATTAAGTCTAAATTAAGTCAAGCGTAAGAATTAAATATGCGTCTAAGGTTGGAGAAGCACTTTCCCAAATACCCGTCTCTACCACTAATATAATAATACCCTCCCCCTCCCTTATCTCATCCAGAATCACTCCTCCAACTTTTTAGGAGTTCTTTTCTTACCAATTCCCGTCGAACCCTGCCTTCCTATATCTCTTAAAAATGAAATGAAGTCTTCCCACTTTCCTTAATAGTTCTTGAGCGTTTGCTATCACTTCTTGAGTGTCCTGTTACTTAATGATAATGTCACCACGTCTTTATTACAGCCTCTATATATTCATAACCTACAGATAGTAGGATAAACAGTTTTACAGCCGAAATAGTTCACGTTTCCATACTGCTATTTCTCTCAAATAATATTTATTAAGCATTAATATGTTAAACATGTAATATCTTTGAGTATTTGGCGTTCCTAGGCAAAAATTCTTTTTTCATGGACTTCAATCCTGCAATATCGGAGCTAGACATCATCGTAAACTCCAAAAATCCCTTCATTCTTTCTGCCCAGCTAGTCTTTCGAAATTTTTTCATTCTATCCGACGGTTGATGATTTTAAAATATTCGACGTTCAATGTAAAGAACTGTTCAGAATAGCCAAAACTTCACGGCGAATAAACATTTACGCCACAAGTGCCCGTTTAGCAATGCTTCCATTTCTTTAAGCAATTTTTTTAAAAAATTGTAGTGAGATACAGTTAGTTGTATTGGAAAGGATAGCTTGGTGGTATGTTTGGTGGTCAAACGGTCGCCTGTCCGAGGTTATACCGCCCAATATTGGCCTTATGTATTCCAACATTTAATCGTCTAAACTATAAACATTTCACTACAGGACAAATTACTGCAAGTTCCAAGTATGTGCTCAGGTTGCATTTTAAATCTGGCCATGGATCGAATGTCCTTAAATTTGTATAGTGTGAGATTTCAGACGGTGTGATGCTTGTTGCCACTAAAACCATCCGACTACAATTCTGAAATATGAGGCCAATACGCAATGGATAATTTCATAATTTCGAAAGTCTAACAACTTGAATCACTTTATATTTAGAAAAAAATTCCAAGGAAAGCTGGCTAACCCTTTAGCCCTTTCTTCTGACCCTTTATACCACTTCAAGAACTTTCTTTGGTCACTAGTTCGGAAATGTGCAAAGAAATTCCTGGCTTTATTTCCTAGTACTATCACGATATCTTTATCAATTTGATGCATTGTTGCCATTTTATATAATGTATGATTTACAAGTCGCCAACCTATTTGAAGTTTATGTTGTATGAAACTTCTTCAAAAGCGTCACAGCAACGCTCCATCTATTCAGTTAAAGACTATCTTTGTTAAAAGTGCGAATCCAGTGCAGCAATCTCCTTCTGAAAAAAGTGAGAGCACTAGACAGAAAAGACCGGTGTCGTTTCCTCTTCACGCTCAAAATACACTTCATCCTTCTTTTAGCCTTGATGATCCCCCTCGCATACAAATCATTCTAAATGATCGAGAAGCACTGTTAAGGCGGGTGGAAGAGACAAGTAGGGAACAAAACACCGCCTCTCTCCGAGCCAAAATAAAGATATTCTCGGAGTCATGAAGTGGCTTGGTTATTCACGCAAATTTGCTCGTTATCTTTCACTACAATGCAGAGAATCGTTGAAATGCAAATAGCTCAACACTCATCTTCTAGAAATAAGGGGGCGTATAAAACTTTAAGGATGCTCACTAAAATCGATGTGCAAATAACTAATTTTCTTGATAAAAAAATCTATTAGTTTAGAATGACAACGTTTGAAATAGACAATGAAACAATGAGAAAGGATTTCATTGGAGAAGGGAAAATGAAGTCACGAAGTATTGCAGGAAACTTCCTATTGCTTAAGAAGGTTTTCCACTGAAATGTTAGGTCTGAATTCATTTTATAGAATATTTATGTTCCCCATTCCACTTGTCACAATAAAACAAAACATATGAGAGCGTGGAGGAAGGTAAGAGGTTATGTATTCTAGAATCCCATTTAGAGAAAATGGAGCCTTGAATTATTTGTTTGTGATCAAGTTTATACTTACAGCCCGTTTACGCCAAGATAAATAATAAACTGTGCAAATGCTTCTATTCTGCTCTTGATTAAGACATTCCGAAAATTCTCTTGTGCTATTAAACGGCTGGTCCGGTTATACATTGCAGTTTCTCTTTGGACCTCACATCAAACATTAACAATAATAGATTTATTTGCAAAAAAAGATGCTGAAGATGCTTTGATATATAAAACATTTTCCATCTGATTACGGAGAGTAATAGTGACCATTTAATTTAGCATGCATTGAAAACAATTTGATTTTGAAATTGTTTTTATAAACTTCATGGTAAATAAACTACAATGTTTTCTACAAATATTCAAAGCGGGTTATACTAACTAAAGCACGATTTGTAAATATTAGTACCAGTAGCTTGTAAGCATCTTGCAAGGATTACGTTAACTCTTGTTCCACATCTGGTTATTGGAAGTGTATAAGCTAAATAAATCTTTAAGTAATGCTATTGATTTAAGCTTATTTTGAAGTCTCACTGAGGAGGTGAGTTGACGCGTATGGAAAACGTGAATTTAAGTCACGTTTACCTTGCCTTGTCACGATGACGAGGTAGTACTCACATAAGCGTGTATCCACGCACCATACTTGCTTGCCTGTTTTACTCTGCTAGCAAACGCAGCTGCTTTAAATATGAAATGGCATGTATGCATCACTGAGAGCTCTGATTTAAAATTTTCTCCTCTTTCACTTTGAATTCTGTCATATTCTCTATAAATTTAGAATCCTAGCAGAAGTTATGTATGGAAGTTTCAAATCAAATATATAAGACAAATAGGTAGAACAAAATCTTAAGAGAAACATAGCGAGTAAAAGCTTTTAAGCGTGAAACTCATCAGTTATGTTCATTTTTAGAATAGCTTCGTATTTTGCCATTTAATGCAATTTTTTAGTTTTTTTTAAATGTAATCGAATGTTGTACTTAGCTGGTCGTGAATCCTTTATACACACTCTTATTTCATTTGACTTGCTTAATATTTGCAAAGATGAAATTTTGAAATCGATTTTTCATTCACTTCCTGATGTGCTGGTAGATTTTTGAAATATTGTACACTTGTGTGCTCTTCTTGACATTACACTATTTTAATATTTTAAGAACTTAATTACCAATTAATAGATTCATATAATTAAATTATGATTCCATATACGTGGTGCCATCTGGTAGTGAATTTGTGAAGAATTATTTCAAGATTCCATAATATTTATAACAATGAAGTCAAAATAAAATAATAAAAACTAGAAACTAATTAAAATAAAAAAATCAACTTTTTCGTACACTAATAAAATACTTTTAAAACTGTTTTTAGTTGATATATCAACTCTCGGAACTAAATTTTAAAATTTCTGCTTCCTGCTTAAAGCAAAATTATAGCCATTTTATTTCTTCTGTTAAATATTTTGACCATTCTTGTTACATATTTTCATACCATTGGATTAAATAAAAAAAATACATTAAATAAATATTATTTCTAATGTTCATATACATTAAGTCTGTATTAAAGATCTGCTTATTTAAAACACCTTGATAACAAAATAGCATTCAACGAACTTGCAATTTTAAAGAGATTATCTTAAAGTTCTAGATAAAATCAATGATATTGTAACAGAAGAATAAATAACAATATTTTTTTCTAGAACTTAAATGTTATTTTTGGAACACTACTGGTTCTTTTCTAGTTTCATTTTATACTTGTCGAATAAAACTTTTTACAGGCCATGATTTTAACAGAAAATTACTCACATACAAATCAAAATTTCCCTAAAGCTATAGAAAAAGGTAACTCACATCGGAAAGATTTTTTCCATAACAGATCTCAATTGTTAACAGCAGTTGTTTAAATTTTCTTTTCAATAAAAACGAATGAATTTCTTCTTTCTCTAAGTTTGCCAAAAGAGAACAAGTTACGAATAGCGGAGTGCTTTATACGAAATTAAAAATATGAATGGAGAAAAAATAAAATATCTAAAGGCTTTTAATTTCCAAATTTTTATATTTTTATGAGTGGAGATTCTATCTTAATATAAATCTATAAGCGAGTAATCAAAAATGACAGATTAATCCCAAACTTTCGAGTGTATTTAAATTTGAAATTGTAGATAATTTTCCCACGTAATTTCTTCGATCTTTGAAATAAACTTCATCTTAAAGAAAGAATTCATCCTCTTCCATACATTTCAAAAGACTATTCAGTGACAGATTGCAGACTATTTATCAAAGTTAATTTTATCCAGTTTTCTTAGAATCAATATATTTTCTCAGTCATTATGTTAGAAAAGTTATCCCAAAATGACCACCACATTTTGCAATTCCATGCTTGACATTAAAGTAATTTCATCTACACTTTAAATTGTATGAATTTTCTGTAATAATAAATTATGTCTCATTGCATTTTTAATAAAATCGAACTCTGAAACATGATTGGCTGTAATTCACAAGGAGAGAACTTATGCATCATCAATCAACTCGACTGGAAATTAAATACTTTGTCAAGATAAAACAATTATTATTATCACAGGAATAACAGAATTACGGTATACGAAGGATTTCTAAAGTACGCAACAAAGGTATGAGAACAGGTAGAGGAGTTGGAAATAAGTAGATTTCGTATTGGATTGTGTGTGACACATTGAGATGATAGAAGACGAAGATGAGGGGATTACTGACCACGTTCACTCCGCCTTTGAGACTACGTTTAAACATTCGGGCATGTTTAATGCCCAATTCTGTAAAAAACTCATTATCAACCACGCTGCACGATATCACATGCCTAGTAAGAAAGATTCGCCTTAAATTTTTCGCTGGAATGATGCATATCTGCTTTGTAGAGCAACTTATCCTACCTAATCAGTTGTGCAACGGCACATTTGCCACCTTCTTCCAAAGTATCTTGCAGTAACTATTTTTCGACAATCTACTAGCAACTCACCCACAAATGTGTTTCAAGCACATGCGAGACCCGGTTATATAAGCAGCAATATAAATTGCATCGATGCTTCTAACGACCGCTACAAAAGCGGAAAGAGCGTTTCTTGGACCCCAAGAATATTTAAAGCTCGTACTTTTTCTCTTTTTCAAACAAATCATCTAGCTAGGTATAAAATATATGTTATAACAATACTTATTGCTACATTATAAATACTTATGTTTTGAAGACTTTGATCTATACTATATATCCCTTTGAACTTTAGGTGCGGAGTAGCTGTTTATCTCCGATACTATACTATACTATACTATACTATACTATACTATACTATACTATACTATTAAAAGGAATTCGCTTAAAAATATATTTGAAAATATATTTGTAAAAATAAAATTACGTAAATCTTCAAATGAAAATCAGAATTGTAATTTAAGAATTTTATCTGTTCATAAAACCATAAATAATAATTCAGTATTCATGAGGGCATGAAAAATCAAAACAAAGAGCCGTTAAAACCGAAATCCATGCTACTTTTGCGATTTTGTTTATTACGATTATTTACAAAATTTTAAAAACAGGTAATTCATTCAACTTACATAATAGCAATGACATTTTTTTTCATTTACCCGAGCAAAGGCTATGAGGTAAAGTTCAAATCTGGATGTAAACGAACCAGGCCAAAGAATTATAATAAGAAATAATGCAAGGTACTTTATCTCTTTCTCAAACAACGCAAGTAAGTATTGAGTTTTCAGTTAGCCAGAGATATTTCCAAGAGAATACAATCATATTCCAGTCAGCAGCAATTGTCTTTGGGGAAGGCACGATTAACGTGAAATTAGTTTTCTCCGGTCTCTAATATCCAAATACGCCTTTATTGGTATAAAACCCGGTAGAGGAATCGTTATCGTTGGGATTTGTCACCTGGTCGATCCGTAATCAGGTTACATTATTGGTACAGACCGGATGATTAGGATAGACAGAATCTTTGTAATGGATTAGCCTGACCTCGGAAAAGATAGTACTGATCGGGAAATGATAACAGCCTTGTAGCTCCCAGAGAATAAATATTTGATTGTTCTCTTCCTCCTCTCATGCCTTTGATGACGAAGGAATTCTTTCTAGGATATGGAGTTCTCTTATGGAAGAGCTGACAATTTAATTAAAATTGCCTTGATATAGCCCAAGATATTAAATATTTCCTCACAATGATTCCTCTTATTTCAGGTTTTGAAACATGCTTTGTTTAGGTAGGTTCCCTTTATTTGTCTTCGGTTGGCATTAAAATAATGGAGATTTTATCCTTCTGTGTAAATTAAGGTTTACTTAGTAAAATATATTTTGTTAGTCTATTAATTCTTAAACAATGTCTTAGTGTTAGGAGTAAATACTGTGTGGTCTGTGATTAACAATTCTTCGAAATCGCAAATAAATTTTAAAGTAGTCAGTGAATTAGTCAGGATATCTAAATCTGTCAGGAAAAATTATTTCTCTTGTAAATAGAATTATTGTTTATTAAAAGAAGAATATTAGGTATAATTAAATCGAAGAATATTGGGTATAATTAAATCGAAGAATATAAGGTATTACATATCTTACAGTGCTGTTCAAAATTATTAGAAAGCTACTGAAAATTTTACTGTTTCTATTACAGAAAATAAATTTATTTATTTATATCAGAAATATATTAATTTTATTATTAATTCAATCGTGTTCATTAGAAAAAACTCCAACTAACTCAAACATAATCGCAAAATAAGTCAGAATTGGAAAATTTTCATATAACTCTAAATATGTGTTGTTCAAAATTATTCGAACGGTCAAAGATAAACAACAAAAAAATAATCTAACAATTTTTAAAAATAAAATATAGGTGTTTAATGTTTATATGGTCCTTCTGTGGCCTCAATCACTGCTTTCAGTCTTTGATTCGTGCTATCAACCAGTTTCTGCGTTATTTCCTAGTTGATACTGCGCCATTCATTTTTAATCCTCTCAAAAATTGATTTTTATTTCTTCTCTCTTCAAAAGGGAATTTCTGATTCAAAACTGAACATAAATTTTAGATGGGATTAAGGTCTGGTCTTTGTGGAGGCCACTCCAGTATCTTAATCTTGTTTCTTGAGAAATACTGTTTATATATTTATATTTTATTTATAGAAAACTTTGACGTGTGCTTTAGGTCATTATCTCGTCGGATTTCTTCAGATTTGGGGACATAATATCGAAGTACATACTTACAGTCATTTTACCGTTGATCATCACAATTTCACCAACACCTTTAGAGGGAAAAACCCCCATACCATCAGTGTTTCAGTGTTTTAATCTCTGTAGGATGTTCATCCTTTAAGAGCCTCACCTTGATTGTCCCCCCCTCCACAATCTTTTACGTTTTTTTATCCAAAAAGATCATATTTTCTTTTGTATGAGCATAAAACACTCTCCCAGAATTGTGAAACCTTCGAAATATGCTCTTTTGCAAAGGCCAAGCGATTTGCCATATTTTGTTCTGAGATGTATTGACATTGCAAGGTCTATTTCTTTGGATACAGATAATCAACCCTGAGTTTTTGATTATAATACAAATTGATAGAGCTGACACGAATTTTAAGTCTTCCACAATCTCTCTTGACGATATATTGTTCTTTTTTCTGAGCAAATTTTACATTCATAGAGTCTTCTCTTATACTTGTTTTCGGTTTTCTGTCTCGCTCTCTCTTTTTTTGATGGATCCTGTCGTCTTATACTTTTTACACAGATAGTAGATACCCAACATCGACAATTTATACTTTTTTGATAGGTTATACGATACCCCATCCTTTCGATCTTCAATCTTATGGTGGCGAAGATCAAAAGAAATCTTTTAGCTCTTGAGCATTACTGTTGGCTTGACTGCCTTATAGATCAAAAAATAAATTACTAAATAAATTAATCTGTTAAAATTATTAAAATTTACCAAAATAAAAACAAATCCAATTCTTATTCATTTAAATATATCCTTCGTCATCAGTCATTCGAATAATTTTGAACAGCCAGAATATACTGTTTACAACAATAATTCTTTCTAAGAAGCAGTGACATCTCATGAAATAATTAAAATTTATATGCTTTTGTGGAGAATGAAATAAGGTACTAGGACATCAAAACAAAATTATCAATTTTTTAAGATTTTACGAACAAAAGATGAAATTTTAGCAGTCCGTTCGAATAATATTGAACAGCACTGTATATTGGGAAGTATTCAGATGAAGAATGTTCGGTAATTTTATTTTTAACGATTCATCTTTTAGTTGCACGATATGTTAATGCTTTTGGGCGTAATACATTTTGAAGTTTCTTTGGAATGATTGAACCTAATGCTCCCTTTATTTTAAAGGATTATTTATTATTTCAAGGTTGAAGCATCAATTATTAGATGAATTTTAACAAATTTTTTCAATCGCCCTGACTGGAGGTCCACATCTTTGAAACCCATTTCCATGACAAAGATACGCTGTTCATACGGGCCTGGTGCGTGTTAATCTCCTCTTGCTGGTGTGGCGGGGCTGTTTGGAGAGAGAGGTGCCGGTTCAGATACCGTCGTCATAATTTGACCGCCGTTTTAGATAACGAGGTGAGTGCCAAACATTGTTTCAAAAAGGGACCTTAATCTAACTTATCTGAACTAAACTTAGGTCATTTGCAAGGAAACTGTGCTTCGATTAACTTCACTTTTGATAAATTATGAGTCAACTTTTTATAATGGAGCACCGACTGCCGATGAATTCTCTAACCATGCTTTAACATACACTGTCACAAGAAACAAATATTCTTTAGACGTTCACTTCAGACACTTTTAAAGACAATTGCTGTCGAAACAAAAATATTTTAATGGAGCAAATGGCCTTTGGCATCCATCGAGCATGATATGGCCCTTGGTTGCCTGATTTTAATAGTCGAGTCTGAGTTTCATCCAGTAGAAACTATACATAATTCAACGAGTTCCTAATAATCGTGTTTCAATTTTTCATTTTTTTTAGTGCCATTAGAAATAAAATTCACATTGTTCAGTATTTCGCTCACGCTTCATATTTCGTTCAAGTATTTATACCAGTCCGTAAAATTTTCTTTTTCCAAATTATTCCATTTGTATCTGATTCTTTTATAGAAAAAAAAACATCTGGATTACTAGTCACTTGAGGTAACTCATGTTCGAAAACATTTCGCAGCATTAGTTCATACATGTAATGCCGAAATGGAAAACATGTCATCTCTGATCTGCTCTAGAAATGTAACAGCACCGTTGATACGACCAGTTTTGGAACTAGTCAGATTTAATTTCTTGCTGTTGGTGTGGCGGGGCAGTTTGAAGCTAGAGGTGCCAGGTATAATCATATGACCACCGTTTTAGATAACCAGGTCCGTGTCAAATGTAGATTCAAAACGGAACGTTAATCTAATTGAACTAAGTTAAAGTGATGTATTTTGAAAGGATAATGTGCCTCGACTACTTTCACTTGTGATAAAATATGTGTAAGTGTTTTTAAATAGACAGTACTAAGTAAAAACCGAACCCTTGTACACTGACATTATTTCTTGGAAAGAAAACTGCTCAGAAAAATTATTCCCGAGCCAAACAAGAAGAGAAGTGTCTAGCACTTAATATAAATTCTTTTAAACTTAGATACGTCTGGAAAAAATTCCAGCAAACACGTTTTTTATGAAGTCTGCCTCTAATCTAAGTGCATAAAATTCAAGCAGATGGTAAGAATTTCTTCTAATTGTCTGAAGCAAAGCTTTTAAAAATTTGAATAAATAATTATTTTTTATGAAGACGCTTACATTTCTTCATATAATTCTATCGAATAAAAAGCAAAAAAGTTGAAGCGATAAACTATCAAGCAGATGGTATAAAACTTCACTGTGTATGAACTAGACGTAAAACACCATTGTTTCCATCTTTGAAATATACAGGGTGTCCACACTTATCGTGGTCCAATAGCTAATTTCTAAACCGTTAGAGATAGACATATAGTTCCAATTACAAAAATGCTTTAAGTAAAGGGGAAAATTGTATTTTATGTTTTTGACTCATTAAATATATTTATGAAAAATTTTCGAATTCTAACTTTTTATACGGTCCCTCGTTCTTATAAATCATTTTTAGTAAAATATTTCTGAGACTCTAACATTTTAAACAAAAAAGTCCCACTCTTCTGCGACTAAAACTGAGTGAGTTATGTATGGAGCTTTGAAGTTCATGATTTTTAAACAATAAGCGGCCTCGTCGAGCAAGTGCTGCGCATTGATTTGTGGATCGTCTACAAAACGGCTATTGAAATGGTGTAAAGTGGTCTAAGTCAGCGATATTCAAAGTTCCATAACTCGGTCAGTTTTAATCGCAGAAGAGTGGGACTTTTTTTGTTTAAAATTTTAGAGTATCAAAACTATTTTACTAAATATGATTGACAGGTCCGGAAGACCGTATAAAAATTTAGAATTCGTAAATTTTTCAGAAATATATTTATGGACTCATAAAACATAAAGTTTAATTTTTCCCTTCATTTAAAGCATTTTTTCAATTGGAAACTATATATCTATCTCTAGCGGTTTAGAAATTAGTTATTGGACCAACGATAAGTTTGGACACCCTGTGTGTACTCTTCAGTGAAGATATAATATCATATCATATAACTTGTGTAATGATAAATTATTTATTTCAAAAAAATTGAAAATTTCACACAACAACATTATTGTATATACTACATGGCTTTAGTCCTACTTGCCATTGTATCATCTATCATGCTGCGTACGATTTGCAATCTCTTTATTTATGCGACTGCGGTATTGTTAATTTGCATTCTGTTAAACCTGCTTTGCATACTTTATCTCATGTATCGGTTTCTTTTACTTAATTCTCTGGCAAAAAGTATGGATCAAACACAAACTCTACCCCTCTGTTGGGGTAGTCTTTGTGTTTCCACTGCATTCTATTGCAAAAAAGACTTGTTGACCTACCGTTAAAGTTTGTATCATTATTTTAGAATCTCCATGTGAAATGCTTTCTTGTTTAAGAGAACAAAGGAATTTTCAAATCTTAACCAATATCTGAATGGAAACATTTGTATCATTCATGGCGTCTAAAACCGAATAAAACCATAAATTCGATCACAAACAAATGTTCCACCGCCACTAAATGAGTTTAGTTTAGTTTAGTTTAGTTTAGTTTAGTTTAGTTTAGTTTAGTTTAGTTTTATTAACGCCCCGTTTTGAAGCAACACGAGGGCTATTTTTTGACGGTCCTAGTAATTCTGAACGATCAGATGACGAGGACGACACACGAGCTGAGGGTTTCTTTGCACCACGGAAATTTGCGGTACATAGCAACTGTTGTTGTTATTGTAATTTATTTTTGCATTAAATAATAAGAAGAACTATGTTTTTCTTATTTTGTTTAAAATTTTAATGTGTCGGGAATATTTTACTAAATATGACTAATAGGACAAGGGGACTGTATAAAAATTTAGATTTGATAATTTTTTCAGCAATACATTTATTGACTCAAACAACATAAAAATTTTTATGCCATTTAAAGCCTTTTTCCAGTTACAAGTATACGCCTATGTCTAACAGTTTAGAAATTAGTTATTGTGCCACGATTAGAGTTAACACTCTGTATAATACATATATTTTATATAATTAATTTAATTCAATTTTGCTTAGCGCTACGTAGGTTTTCGTAATAATAAAATTCATAAGCATCACAAAATTGTAAGCATGGATCTAAACTGTTTATGCTTCTTAAATTTAGAGGTTGCGACAACATGGTTGGCCGAAAATCATCATCCTGAAAGTCTCTCATGGATGGTTTGATCATTTCAAACGCAGGACTGGTCAACTTAGTTTAATTAAATTTTCTTAATTGGAATTCCAAAGGAAAATTTGGTGAATTATGTGCTGAATTCGTCTTATCTATTTTTCCAATGTATATATGAACGAGATATATATATATATATATATATATATATGTGTGTGTGATTCGAAATTGTGTTGTCATCATCTGTAATAATCCCAAGAATTGACTAGTTTACTGACGGTCATATTATGCTAATGAGCGTAATAGCTTTTATTCCGAAACTTATTTTTTGCATTTCTCACGATTTGCTTTATTTGATAAGAAACCAGTGCAATATATCTACTCTTTAGGACGTCGAGTCCTAAAAAAAAAAGTATTCGTATACTTTCATAAAAATAAAAGTACTAGTATATATTCGTGTATTCGTATACAAGTACTCGAATATAAAATAATGAAAATGAGTTTTAAATGAATCCGTATTTTAACCACAGGTGTAATAATTCCCAATAAACAGTTTTTAAAACCCACTTTTATTAGTGTACGAAAAAGTAAAATGCTCTATTTTTTGTTTATTATTCATTATTATAAACATTATGGAATTTTGAGATAAATTTTTCTCAAATTCCATACTAGATGACGCCAGTGGTATAGAATAAAATTTAATTAGATTAATCGATTATTAACTTTGAAATTCTTTAAATAGTGTATTGGCATGGAAAATACACAAATGCACAAAATTTCAAAATTCCAGCACAAAAAAAAGTGTGTGAAAAATCGATTACAAGATTACATCTTAACAAACATGAAACAAGTCTAGTTAAATAAAAGCATGTAAAAATGAATTTATGGATATTCTTGAGTTTCGCTGCGTTAGATTATTCAAAAATAATCTAGCGTATGTTCTGAAGAAGGTATGTGTGAGGAAGCAAAACATGTTTACAAGTCTGATTCCCTTGTCCTAAAATAAAATATTTCAGAACTTATTCACCATATCTGATGAATTTTGCAATCTGAGACAAATTAGTATATATTTTATAATACTCAAAGATAAAGAAAGTAGTTTCACAACACTTACATAATTAATCTGCTGGCCCCGAGAAATAGAAAAATGTGTAAAATAGTTAGGATATTCAAAAAGTAAATTCCATGGACAAATTTAAAGAATTTAAAATATAATGGAACAAAACACTTTATTGTTAACTGAGGTGCATGCCTTGGCCTATATTTAGACGCAACTGCCATTCTTTTTCAGACACTTTTCATGCCGAGGCATCCATTTTGTATCCCAGTATCGAAAAGAGATGCTGGATGTGATAATAACCAGATAGTAATAGATTGTTTCACAGCACCGTAATTCTGGAACCTCTTGCCAGAGAAGGAAAGCCTTAAAGTTGCAAAAATATATAAAGATCAGGGGAGGAGAAGGCTGGGCTGTACGGAAAATAAGGGAAGATTTTCCATCCGAAGTCTACAATGAGTCTTTGAGTTGCAGCTGTCGTATGAGGATGCGACGGAGATATTGACTTTTTTGCACATTATCGCAACCCACTCCAAAATATCTGCTCTGCCGTCTTTCCTAACAATGATGTTTCTCTCTTACAGTCGGTTCAAACTAATCGAAGTGTATACGCACTTTGCAGTCTAGCTGCGTCGTAAATTGCGAAAGGAGCTTAAGTTCTGGATAACCTATATACAAATGAAAAAAAAGGTAAAGATAAATTTCGTTAACAAATTAATGAAAAAAATTTAGTGATTTAAAAAATACGCTGCTGTAGCATAAATGTTTCTAAATAATTATGAGACACTGAAAGTAGAAAATCGTGCCATTTAATCCTCAACGAAGCTATTATTTCTATCTAATGTCAGCTAAGTTTGCTTTTGTCATTCTTAGCAGAACTGTCGAATGCGAGTTATATTGACCACTTTTACAGATGTACCTTGTTTGTCGATGCATCATTCCTTAGAATTCGAGGAAGAAAACAAAAATCTTAAAGGGAAAGTTCTTTTTAAAAATGGATCATATTCTACTAGAATTAAAACTGTTCAAATTAAATAACCTATTAAGCCAAGCATAGGAATCTTAATCTTTTGTACGTGTATTTCAATAGATTTGTTATATTTACTTTAGATTCTTCTTTTACATTTGTATACGCATATTATTAATGTAAACGGTATAATATATCCCTATAAAACTCAAATAAATGCAGCTGTTGATGAATATTATTAGATTTCAGAAGGTTTTTGTATGTCTGCAAAAGGCATTTGAAAGAGAAAAAGAAGGATTGTAACTAACACGTGTGAAAGATTAACTATGTAACCAGTGTATAATATTAATATTTTCTCACTAATATCATCACTATATCATCTTTCAAGTTTTAATAAAGTAATGAAATTGCAGAATTTTATGAAGAAATTTCTATATTTTTTTATCGGAATTTTTCAAACTGAAAAAAATCAGAAGAAGAAAGATATATAAAATGTCAAAATATATGTTTGCGAAAAAAATCAGATTAATTTTTCTAATTTTAATTGCAATGTAAGTTATTTTAATTATAATAGACGGTGAATAAACTGCATCTTTCCACCGAAAATCTGATTGAAATTCATTGTAAATCCCCCATAAGAAACTTGATCAGATGTTTCCCTGATTTTAGCAAAGGTACTAACCAGAAAAGGCTTTGAAAAGCTATTTTCTCAAAACATGATCAAATATTTATAGAAGTTAATATATTAAAAAAACAAATCATAAGAAAAACTTCAAGAATAATCAGAGTTTATAATTAAACTGAAAGCTCCAACAAAGCAATCGCATGAGGGGATTCACGAGTAGCTTCAATTGAGTGACAAAATATGTCCTGCAAAGTAAACCCTAATTTACACGGAAGGCTTAAATCTTCATTTATTTTAATCTCCACTGGAAAATAAATAAAGGAAACCTACCTAAACAGAAACATACTTTATACCTCACATAGAAGAGGTCCTTGTGAGGAAATCTTCAGCATCGTCTGCTGAATCCAGCAAATTTTAATTAAATTGGCCAGCCAGCCCCTCTTCCAAACAGCAACTCCTCCTTATAGAGAGAATTCCCTAATCATCAAAGGCATGAGAGGAGGAAGAGAACGATCAAATATTTATTCTCTGTGAGCTACAAAGCTCTTATCATTTTCCGATCAGGACTATCTTTTCCGAGGCCAGGCTAATCCATTGCAAAGATTCTGTCTGTCCTAATCATCTGGTCTATACCAATAATGTAACCTGATTACGGATCGACCAGGTGACAATTCCCTACCGGGTTTTACGCCAATATAAGGGGTATTTGGATCTTAGTACCCGAGGAAACCTCATTTCGAGCTAATCGCGTCATCCCCCAAGACAATTGCTGCTGACTGGGATATGATTGCATTCCCCTGGAAATTTCTCTGGATAACTGAAAAGTCAACACTTTCTTGTGTTTTGTGTGAAGGAGAAAAAATACCCAGGATTATTTGTGATGAAATTTTCATGTCTTGTTTAGCTTTCGTCCTTCCCCTGACTTTAGTTGAAGAGTTTTACTCGGGTAAATGAAAAGTGTTAGGCTTTGCTTTCAGATAAGTTCTAAGGCTTCTTTATTTCCTAAAATTAATTAGGTTTTCATGGTGAGAAAAAAAAACGAAATATTAGCTTCTAATTTAAGTCAATATGTTATGTTTTATCTTCATTAACTTATATTATACTGAATATCTAGTTTAAGGTAATAAGTAATTTTCTTTAACAACATTTTTTTTATTTTCTATTTAAAATCATACAATATGTTTTGTTACAGATATTTTAAATAACATTTGTAGGAACCCAAACATTGTAGTAGATGCTTTTTCAATGGAAATAACAAATTTATTTCAAAAGATTTTCTTTGCGGACCCGCCTCATTTTTAGCACTAGATAAGCAAAATAGAACATCATTTGTACTATTTTACTTTGACGACTACCCACCATAAATAATTTTTAATTTAGAAGAATAGTCTCAAATTTTGGAAATAACTTCTTCTTCAATAAAACATATTGTGAGTAAAATTTCTATTTATTGAAAGTAGTTTTCAATCCAAAAAAATTAATGCATGCCGCATTTATTGATTCAACAAAGCTATTTTAAGCCTAGAACTTCACTAGAGCCATAATATAAAATGCATTCTAATTTTATAAACTACTTCACGACAAGGAATGCTTGAATAAATGAAGAACATGAATAAATCAGAAAGGAAAGTTTAAGCCTTACTAGAACTTTAATACGTAATGAAATGCTTCAAATAAATTTTCTTTTCAACTATCAGTGCATAAATATTCTTTTTTTAAGAGTTAATTCAAAGGTATTTTCATATCATGTTAGTTCTGCTATGTTTAGAACTTGTAGAATCGCTGTTGTGCTTGATAATTAAATATCTTTTCCGTAGTTATGTGTTTATTGGGATGTTTACTTTTACAAGACTAATATTTGTTTATTTCCTTTCCAGTCAAGAAGAGAAAAACAATATCAAAAGCTAAATCATTTGTTACATCTAATGGATTCTTCAAAAGCTATTGTTCTTTAGAAATGTCAGTGACCCAAAAATTCTTAATACACATCATATAGGTATACTTTGTACACGAAAGAGTTTTCTTTCAAACTCTATTTTTCTCCCAAGTTATTAGCTAAATGTTAATGATTTTACATTCATGAAACATCTAATATAACTTGAACCGCGGTGGCCTCTTGGCAGATTCGAAGATTCCAGACCCAGAATTTAAACCACTTGCGCTAGGAGTTTATAATAGAACATAATTTGTTACAAGCATATATAAGAAGAAATTTCTTTTGACATAAATGAACAAAAACAATTATAAATATAAATAAAGAAAATACTGCAATATAATCTTAATAATTTATTATGCATTTTTTACAAAGTATCAAACTTTAAAAATGAAATGAAATTTATATGATAACTAAAAATTTCAAAGCACATAAACTCTAAATTACACATTTCAATCTAGGTATTTGGATCATTTTGTAAACTGTGATACAACTTCATGCCTTTTTAACATAACTTTCCAAGAAAAAAAAATATTAATAAAGCATATCCAATGTATTTAAAGTTCTTATTAAAGAATTTATTGAACAACAGAAATAGATGGCAAGACATAAGTAAGATTTGATGTAAGCAAATATTCAGTATAGTTACCAAAATATTTCAGCAGAAGTGATTAATTTTAAAAGCAGAAAAATTTAGTCATTTCATGGCCCTAATTTACATACCTTAATTCCTAATGAAGATTAATAATCTTAAAAAATGAATTTTTAAAACGCATGACCCAATGATTAATATCCACGGAAGATTCCTGTTCATAGGCACTTGGTGCACTGTCGAGTGCCAAACATACTCCCGCTGCTGTGGTATAGAAGTTTGGAGAGGGGGTGGCGATTCAAGTGCCGTCCTCGTCATCTGAAAAAGGTTCGAAATTACGAAATCTGTCCAAAATACGCCTCGTGTAGCTTCAGAAAATTGGAAGTTAATAAAATTATACCAAACTAGGTCATTCTAAAATTTAAAACACTCTGTTCCTAATATATACTAGCAATAAATAAAAAAGAATACTGCTTAAAATGCTTCAACAATTGTATCTGTTGGTCTGTTTTAAAATTTTAACAATGGATTGGTTCAAATTTCAAACTATTTTTCTGATGCAGTTGTGTAGTTAAATTGTTTTCATATTTTAAAATCATGAACAAGAAATATAGTTTTAAAAATCATAGTTTGAAACAGGAATAAAATTTTAAATTCTTTATACTATTATAGCTTCGATTTTTATTTTCCTATCACCAGAATCAAGTTTTAACTTTACTCTGATGAAGTATTCATTGCAATCAAAAATATATTTTTAGTAATCAAAGCTTTAAAGTACAATTTACAACTTATCCCTTGATTTCTTTTAAAATGATAATTTTTCGCTCGAAATGAAATCGTTAATACAAGTACAGAACAAAATATTCTTATATTTAACTGACATTTATAGCACTCTTGCAATTTTGAAACTACTTATACGTATAAAGGAGTTTATAATACTGATTATAAAGGAGAATACAGTTTTCGTTGCATTAGATCTGACACTTACTTTTTGTCCTATCATATCAAATTTTTAAGATATTGGGTAGCCTCTATGTTCCTCGAAAAGTATGCAAATTGTGTACATAGAATGGAAAATAAAGAAAAGAATTATTCTGAATGCACTTTATTTACATCAGTTTAGTTCCTAGAAGTATATATTGCTACTACCCGTCAAATTGTATACAATTGGACAATCTAGCCTAATGATCCAGCAATAGTCAGTCAACTTGTTCCTCTACGGTACCAGGGTAGTTCATCCCATCGACCCTGGTACCGTTCTTCTAAAACCTTCAAGTCTTGATGAAATCGTTCTCCTTGTTTATCAGTGACGGCACCAAGACTTTTCGGGAAAGTATCAAGATGCAAATGTAGAAAATTAATCTTGATGCTCATATTGCAGTTAAGCATTTTGTAGGAGTCCAAGAGTTTCTGGACAATTTCGGTTCAATTCCTTGCACGTGTATTTCTAAGAAAATCCTTAACAATACAATACAATGGCAACAAGGCAATCTTTTCCCTCTCTGACATTGTCCCTAGGAATTGTTGATCTTTGATGAACAGTCGAATATGTAGACCATCAAACACACCATCCTTTATTTTTTAAAACGACAGGCTAAAAAGGACTGAAATGAGGTACTTGAAACAGTCTCTTTCAGATGGAAAAGCTTTCACAAAATACTTCATGAGATATAGTTTTATCTACAGAGGCAATAATATTATTGTGTGCTATCAACAAGTGACTCATTTCATTTATCACTCTTTTGAGATTATCTCAAGGAATGAGTCTTCCCACACCAATTCTTTATTGTTAAATATTGAAAGTTAGGATAACAATTGCTGTGTCTAGAGTCCCAGAACAATATTATGGTGAGAACTAGAATACCATCTTGATATTCTCCGAATTATAAAGGGACCTCGGTGGCCTAATGGTAAGGTTTCGGCTTCGGAGCCGGAGGACTCGAGATCCCGATTACACTGAATATACCTCGCATTTGTGGTCCTGGTGCCTAACATCTGTCAAACGTCCTCCCGATGGTATGATGCGGAAGCATGCAAAGCATGGTGTCAGCTCAAGTGTCGTCCTTGTCATCTGACTGCGGTGCAAAACTACGATTTCCGTCCCAAAATAGCCCTTCAGTTGCTCCAAAACTAGACTCTAATATAACTAAACCAAAACCAGTGCATACTGAAATTTACTTAGGTAGTTGATCTTACGACAAACTTCATCATCATATTCACAATTTACAGAAATACGCATATCTCTATGAATAATACTTTTTGCGCAGTAAATTTTTGTAAACAGGTAAAGACTTAATGCTCATCCTGTATTTTCTGTATATGTTTATAAATAACTAATATGTAGAAGAGACTGTAAGATATGCAGCACAATTTACAACCTACAGTTTGATCTTTTTAAAGAAGATCGTATTTTGTGCTCGAAATGCTAATAAATGCAGAACGCCATCTTTTCATATCTCAAGACAGGAATTATAAATCATGCTTAAAAAGGGCTCGCCTTTCAGAGATTAAATTTGACGCATCTAAACCGCGGATTCGAGAGATTGTGATATTAGGGGTGCATCGCCTGAAGTAATTCAAATAACTTAAAGGGGGAAAAAACAATTTTAGCCAAACCTACCAGGAGATGTATGTGTGTAAGAATAGAAAAGGTTTTTCGCGTTTTCTCTGGCAACAACAAATGAACAAGGAAAATCAATTACGTTGCGGTATGTAAGTGCTTTTTTCAACCAGATTTCTTGTCTTAATCTGTGGTTGATTGCAGGTCGAGGTAAAGTAAGTTTTAAAATACACAGTAGAATATGTGCTGAACTTTTCTTTGCACTTCCCTAGATCATTGTTAAAGAATAAAACTTTGTTCCAAAATTTCAAGTCATGAAACATTTATTTATTTTGTTAATGCGTCAGTCTTAATTTTCTTAGAATACATTATTGAATAAAATGATACTTTTCGTGAACGAAAGTGTTTCCCGACTTAGTTCACACGTTTTAAAGTCAGTAAATTACATTCTAGTCGGGCTATTTAATTTATAAGGATTCATGATTTTGAATTCTTCTAGTTCTTTTATATAATTAAAGGGGGAAATATTGATATGTTTGCAAACAGCATATCGCCTTCGATGAAAATGGTTAAAATGCCTGTAAAATTTTAAAACAAGCCTAAAAAACAACTGTTTCGACAAGGGGGAACGAATGCATATGCACGCGCTGAAGTTTTGTGTTGTTATTGTATTTTAAAAGTATGCTAGTTTCAGTTTGTTTCTATGTGAATAGAATATGTCCGAGATAATTGTAACATTCTCTATATATTAAATCTCTTAAAATAAAATTAATGAAGATATTAAGTTTTCAAATACGATTAAACTTAATGAAGATATGAGATTAACAAAATGCGAAACTGCATTATTCCTGAAGCGTTAATAAGCTAGTTACATTAACATCCCGTTTTGAAGCAACACGAGGGCTATTTTGGGACGGATCTCGTAATTCTAATCAGCGATCGGATGACGAAAACGACACACCTGAGCAGGCTTCCAAACTTCCCCACCACACCAATGGGATGATGTTGGCCCCTACTCACGATTTAGGTACATCAGGCCCCATACACAGCGGATCTTCAGTAGAAAGCGGGTTTCGAGCCTGGAGCCCTCCGTCCCCAAAGCCGAGTCCTTGCCACTAGGCCACTGCAACCAGTAATTTTAAATGTTA
Organism: Araneus ventricosus; assembly: GCA_013235015.1. Taxonomy (NCBI): domain Eukaryota; kingdom Metazoa; phylum Arthropoda; class Arachnida; order Araneae; family Araneidae; genus Araneus; species Araneus ventricosus. The sequence goes on along the minus strand of BGPR01004127.1, from coordinate 25,000 downwards.
TATTTATTATTAATGTTAAGACATTATAAAATTTAATTTAAAAATCAAATAAATTCATATGAAAAGCTAGGCTCATTAAATCTAAACAATCATGGAAGTCTTATTACCTTTCTCTAAATGCAATAGCTATCACATGCATTTAGAAGAATAAGTTCTGATGACTCATCGACTAGCATTCCTAAAACTTGCAACAGTATTAAGACATTCAGAAGTCTGGTTTCAAAATGGAATAAGGATCTTTCTTTTAGTGGGATGAGACATAAAAGATTTTGACCTGATGTATTATTGCTAAATTTAGCAAACTTTTGAATTTTATGGATTAATTAGTTGATTTTTTTACTTGCTTTGAAAACAACATTCAATCATTCTTTAATTTTGTTTATTTTCATTTTATTCTTTCATTATTTTTACTGCTATTTTTAAATACTAATATAAAAAATGTTGGACGAAAAAATTTTTAAATTCCTGTTAGAATTATTATGTTCTCTCTTTTGTTTATTCTTTGTCAAATCTCAAACTTCAGAGTATTACGACTACCTTTTTAAATTTCCAAATTGCATACTTATCAAAACAAAAATTAGTATTAATTATGCTTGTATAATTATAAAATAACTAAAAACAGCATTATAAAAAATAAATATTCAAAATTTTGCCATTACACACTACAGTAAATAAAACATTCCAGCTTAAGAATATAACATTCAGGTAGAAATAATGCACTTAATACAATATTATAGTACAGAATATGGGCATTGCCAGTCTGCAAATGTTTATTTTATTTTTCTAGGCTTGTGCTACGATAATTTCTAAAAAATATTTTATTGGGGTATTTTTATCATCTTATTCGTTAATTTTGCATCTTCTTCTTCATAATTTCTTTTAATGATATGCGTACTAATGTCTTATGAACATATCCGATTTTTATTGCAATAAAATAATAAAGTAATTACTATTAAAAAACAACCATTTTATTCGTTTACTTAACTGTTAAATTTTGGAAAAGTTCTAACAAAAGAAAACATCAGATTGATTTGATCATTTTTATGGACAATTTTTATATATATATAACCTCATTATTAAAATAATTCTAGGTAAGGAAATAGGATATTTCCCTTTCAGATATAGATAACTATAATAGGATCTTAAATTTAAAAATAAATCATTTTTTAATTTTTACATTGTTTTGGAATGTACAATAAAATTTACAATTATTTTGCAACCAATTTCAAACCAAGAAAAAGTGCTGTTCTCGCATTCCATCCAAAAATAAATGTGGTTCAAAAAATTGCAAAAGAATTCGATAAATTTTCCTAAATTTATATTATCTGATTACTGATCTTGAAGCTAATTAAGGGGATATCAAAAATATAAAGGCTCATGCTTATAATTACTTTAGAAACATGCCAGCATTGACTCTCCAAATAATCGATAGCATTTCATTATCTTTGAAACTGTTTAATTATATTAATTCAAAGCATTCAAAAAACATAAAATTCCATTTTCATGGCATTTTTTTAACATGTATTACGATTAATGAAAAACAGAAAATGAGTAAAACTCTTAAATAAAGACATTTTTACTTCATATCATCAGGTAAATAAACGTGTGAAATAAGACGTTGCAGCATATGAAAATGAAAGAGGTCATTTAAGAATAACGACTGGTCTTTTTTCCTTCTCAGTCTCTAGATTTGCGTCATTTTTCTATCTATCCTACATTTGCGTTATTAATTATCTATCTTTAAATTGCGTTCTTGCAGCAAAACAAGAGCTGTTTTGGAACGAACCTTACAACTCTGGGCCTCTGGTCGAGGAAGATAACTAAACTTGCTGTCCTCTACACAAGGGGTCTCGGTGACCTTGTGGTAAGGTCTCGGCTTCGGGGCCAGAAGGTTTCAGGCTCGAAACCCGGCTTCACTGAAGATCCACCCTGTATCTAGGCCTATTGTACGCTAAACCTGACGCAGTAGGCCAAATATCCTCTCTCTGGTGCTGTGTGGAAGTTTGAAGAGGGGCTGCCAGCTCAAATGATGTCCTTGCCATCTGGCCGCGGCTCAAAATTACGAGATCAGTTCCAAAACAGCCCTCAAGTTTCTTCAAAACGGGACTTTAATGTAACTGAACTCCACTCCCAAAATTCCATGCCACATCAGCGTTAGGAAATTTGACCAACTTCAGCACGTTTATTGTGACCCGGACCCTCATTCATATCAAAACTTCGATGGAATCGGTTCTCGATCCCGAGACTCAAATTCCAGTCCATCTGCGCTCTACGATATGCATCAAATTTAGCTAGTACTTCCAAGACATATTCAAAAACATTCAGAACACTGAACAAACAAAGCTTTCACACATTGAACAAACTTGTATTAATAATTTTATGATTAAATATCTGATTATATTTAGAATTGAAATGTTTGAAACATTACCTTGTTTGCTATAAGGGCAGAAAGACATTTTAATTTATTATGGATTGTTAAGAACATGGTGATAAGATACAAAATAAGATTCAAAGAAAATTCAAATCAGAAATGCTTCAGGTCAAAACGTTTTTCCATCAGGAGAAAGAAAGTAACAAACACAACTTTGCTTGCTGTGGTTTACTGCAAATCGTTTTTCCCCTTTACCCAATACCCCTCGGAATTTATATTTTTTCTCCTCATCTGATATCTGAGGATTTGCCCGCATCCATCGTAACTTATGGCCATAAAGAACCCAAAGTTTACACGCTTTTGCCTCAGGGAATGGGATGCAAGATATGAATTATTTAGACGAGTTTCCATCTATGGGAACACGTAAAATTTTGCGATGCCTCTACGTGCCTGAATATAAGTTGGAATAGGATAATAACATTGGTACATTTCTGCTTGACCTAAAAACTCATGAAGCTATATGAAAAAGAATATAGCTGAACTTTTCCCTCTTCGTTGAAAATATGTCGTGATATACGTTTTCTCTTTAGATTAAAGTAACATGGAGCGGATATTTTCGTGACATAATTTGTACATTTCTTGCAAAACAAAATAATGAGAAATTCGAAGATGAATTCTTTGTTTTAGATAACTGTCCTAATATACATGCAAACCATAAGAAAGAGAAACTTCAGAAATCAGTAATGCATTTATCGTTACGTTTATTTATATAATATTATCAACCGAAAGTGTGTGATCCAGATTTATTAATTTGATATAATCCAGTTATAACAACGATATTCAGATGACAGTTATATAGTGTCCATATCAAACTTAATTTATCGTAAAAATACCTGATTAGACTATAACTAAAAGCCTACTCTAAGTTGTTTAGATTTTTAAGTTATCCGTTCCTTTTTTCAAGGTTCGGTGGATTGGGTGTTCGGATTATAGAAGATTTGACCAATTTATCCTTTATGATTCGTTTGACGTATCCTGTATGAGAAGTCTATATAGCATTGGCATCCAATATTGGATGCCTTAACAATAAAGTTTTGCTATTAAAGATTCTACAGGTGCAGTTTGAAACAATTTGGGGAAAAGAGTTATGAACAGAAACAATTCTAGGGCGAAAATCAGGAAACTCATCCACTTCACCGAGGAAAACGAAACACTTCTTTCCAAAAGTTAATGACAACAACTAGCCACAGACTCAATTAACTCTAGGTACTCATCTTCTGTCTTCTCCCATACATAAGGCACCATTTTCTCGAAGTCAACAACACAAAGACTTGAAAGAACTAACAGTTATATTACTAATTATTATATTCTTTTGTTCTAAGTGTCCTCTTTTTTGTATCCTTATACAGTGGCTCCCAAAAGTGTTCGTACACTTACGATTTTCAATGAAATAGGGCTCTATCCATTAGTTAAAATTAATATTTCAGAATAGGTATTTAATAATAATATCTATATTATATTCTTAACAAAACTACATGAAATATTTTAAAAACATAGTAAAACTATATTTTTAATAAATCAATAATCAAAAAGTAACAAAAACTTTATCTCACAAAAGTCTTCGTACACTTTAAAAAAATCTCTACATATTAGTAAATATTCTAATTTTTCATTAAATTAATATTTAGTAGGATATACTTTATTTAGCATCCACAACAGCTTTTAAACGTTTGGGAATAGATTTCACTAGTTTTTTTGTCATTTCTGCATCAATGTTCATTCATTCTTCCATCGTTACTGTTTTTTAGTTCGCTTTTCGTTTTAATGTCGTGTTTTCGTACTCTAACCTCCAGTTCTCTCCAAATATGTTCTATTGGGTTTAAATCTGACGATTGAGGTGGTGTTTTCAAATTTTGTGGACAATTATAGAGACACCAGAGAGGAACGTTGAGAGTCCTGTGCTTAGGACCGTTATCTTGACAAAAAAAAACAATGTTGTTTCCGATACCCAAATTTTGGGCTGATAATATTAAATTGTCTCTTAAAATATTTAAATAAAGAGCTTGATTCATTATGCCATCAAAAAATACCAAATTACCTAGTCCTGATGCTGACATACACCCCCACACAAGGACGCCTCCACAGCCATACTTAACTGTTCCAACTAAGTGTTTGGGATTAAGTTCCTCATTTTTTCTTCTCGATACCATTATACGTCCATCGGAACCAAAAATGTTAAATTTGCTTTCATCTGCAAATAAGACATTATTCCAATACGTTTCGGCTTTATTTAACATTGATTTTGCGAATGAAAGTCTAACCTTTCTGTTTTTCGCACTAACAAAAAAATTTCTATGGGCAGAACACCCATTTAATCCAGCTCCTCTGAGAACTCGTCGATCAGTTTCAGGTGAAATTGAGAAGTAGAAAATTTTTCATTAAATTCTGCAGAAACTTTTAAAGCACTCAAACGTGGATTTTTCACAAATTTTCTAATTATTAATCTCTTTTCATGTTTTGGTAACTTTGGTCGTCGACCTTTTCTTACCTTGTTTTCGATCCGATTTTCTTCTTTAAAGCGTTTTGTCACATACTGCACTGTAGAATGGGATAAATGAACTAATTTAGAGATATTCCGAACTGATTTACCACTACTTGATGAAAAATAATCAATTTTCGAATGCTGATTGTTGTTTCTTTACGACTAAGAGCCATTTTTAAATAATACATAGAATAGAATAGAATAAATAGCCATTTTTTTAAAGTGTGCGAAGAGTTTTGTGAGATAAAATTTGTGTTACTTTTTGATTATTGATTTCTTAAAAAATAAAGTTTTACGATGTTTTTAAAATATTTCATGTAGTTTTATTAAGAATAGATTATCGATCTTATTATTAAATACCTATTGTGAAATATTAATTTTAATTAATGGTTAGAACCCTGTTTCATTGAAAATCGTAAGTGTACGAACACTTTTGGGAGCCACTGTATATAAAATGTATTTTTTTTCTCTGGTTTCTTCAATAAAGTTTCACGCATACCCAACCAACCGACAGGAAGCCGTCCTGGCTCCGAGTTCGGGTGTATGCTGTGGTGTTAAGTTAAGTTTGAAACATTATATTAGTATGTAGTTGTTTTATTTTGTATCATTTTTATTTTGAATGCTAAACATACTAGTTTTCTTCTTGTTTGCCAAAAGTCATCAAATAAGTACAGTAGAACCATAGGAATCCTCATTTCCCCTTACCATTATTCCAAGAATTATGATTATCCGGGAAATAAAAATGTAAAGTACTCTTGATATACCAAATGCAATATCGCACAATACAGTGGCAAACAAGTTGAGGGTTGAAAGAAGGATATCCGAGTTTGTTTCTACTAATTAAGGTGCTGTATTCATTGTTAAAGACCAATAAGAATACTTCTTTTAAGTTAGGAATAAATATTAGCTTTGTTTCTGCTTCTTACTTGTCGTTTTTCCTTCATGTTTTAATAAAAAAAATTCAAAAAAGACGTTCGGATTATCCGAAATTTCGGACTCCTGGGGTTCGTATTCCCGGGATTCTTTTGTAGACATAAAGCACCTTTATCTAAAGTTATTTATGTTTTCAAACGTTTATTTATCATACTTTTATTTTTTAACTAAAGTAAAGTTTTGCATACTACATTTTGTAAAAATTATCATAACTTATTTTAAATATGTTTTTCAACACTTTTGATGTCATGTCATTTTCGATATTAAATATCTTACAATATAATTTAAGGTTTATTCAGAACTGTATTTCAAGGAGTATACACTTATATAGCTTATTTAAAATTATATTAAAATAAATGAAGAGATAAAAAGGGAATGTCTTTCGTCATCAATTTAGTGCTGAAAGTAATTCATTTTTATACCTATTCTTCTAACTTTTCAAAAGTAATTTAAGCAAAAATAACAAAAATTTAGAACGAATGTACTTAAATAAAAACTGCAACTTGAGCAACTAAATAAGAACTGCAACAATAAACAAACTTGCAACCTTATTTTATGTCCTCGAAATAATAGTTTAACGTTCTCAATTTTTCTCTAATTTCGTCTACAACAATATATAAGAAAATGAGATCTAAAACGGTTTATGAATTAAATGAATCAAGCCTGCCGTGATGTGCCCTTAACAGAGACGCAGATACATGCTAAAATAAATTCGGAAAACTAATTAAAAAATGAGATAATTCCTTTTAATCCGAACAGTGTAACCCTCAAAAATGCATCACTATATATAACAAAAAGGATAATTTTATCTTAATTAACTCAAATATAAAAACTGATTGCAAAAGGATTAAATTTGATTAATATCATCGGGATAAAGTGCGACTGAAAGCAAAATGAAAAATTTGGTCTTAAAAATTTGAAAACCATTGCGATACAAATTATTTTTACAATTTTTATTTCAAAATAATTTATATGTTTTTTTTCCTTATCCAACTAAGAGAGATGCGATGTCTTCTCAGAACTGAAGAAGTTAAAATATTTAAACAGAAGTGCACAAAAATAGGCAAAGCAAGTGCAATAAAATAGTTGATAGCTTAGAATCATTTAGAAAGCAAATTTATATGAGCTTATACTTTATTAAATTTAAAATAACAATTTCGAAGTTTCTTTTAAAATCTTAGACAAACAAGAGAAGTAAATCTTTGTAACAATGTCGCTTCACTAATTAACAGTTCTTAGAAGAAAATTTTAAAGTCACCTCTATTAAAATATCTGTCACAACGTCTTTTTCCGGCTTTACTTCAGTTTACTCTTAAGTAACATCACTCGAGCAAAAACCATAATTTCCATTACTTCATTCTTTCTACATTGAGCACGAATCACAAAACACTTCAGAAAGAATTTATGCATGAGGAAACAAATACGGAGAAGCGACGTCTGCTGCATTTATAGTGGCATGAAAGAACATGAAAATGCTTACAAGAATATTCTGGAGGTGAATTCTACAGGCATAAAGAAAAAAAATGGCATAAAACCAGTCATCGTTTCTGGTTGTGATCCGTTCTTCCCTTACACTGTTCCATTTCGGAATCCATTGTATGTCTTGCATGCATTTTTTCCTGCATTATAAGAAGAGATACTCTTTGGATCGCTTTTATTTGCTTTCCCTTGCACGACTGTAGAATACTGAGTGCATCGCACAAAAGGAATTTTTCGCGTTCAGCGAATATCTTCAGAGAGTAAACTGCTTAAAGAAACTTTACTATTTCCTAGCGAGTATAACACTGGAGACCCCTTTGAGAAATGTTAGTGTTGCGTAAAATTATGGATGAAAAACATTTTCCCCAAAAGTTCTCGGTTTATATTCATGCGATATTTTAAAAACAAAATTAAGAGCTATATGAACTATATATTTGGCTTTTTTGTAAATTTTATGTGGCCCTTAATTCAGCCCACATATATACATCTATTATGTATAGTAAGTTATAACACATTAGAATTTTTGTTTTGTTTCGTTTTTAACTTCAAAACTTTGTGTTGCTCGCCAAATTTCGTATTACATCTAAGATAGAAGTTAAAATAAGTATCATCAATTCACTAGTTGGGATTCGTATACCATGCTTTAAAATCCTGGAAATTATTCTATGTGTTCAAAATTTTTTTCAGTTTAATATTTTTTAATGAATGTTGAGCATAAATTTTCATTAACAGTCAAATATTCAAAAATATGCAATTAAATTTTTTTTAATTTTAACCAAGTAGGGCAAATAGATACTAAATAAGGAATAGTATTATCTTCGGATTGCTCGATCAGAAATTTTTACTGCTTTAGGACTAATACCAGGCTGGATTTTTAGATAATTTTATAGCAATGTTATTAAATAAGATGCATCTGTTTGGGTAGTTTATATTTTCTAGGGTTGAGATTCTAACTGGCCTCGCGAAATTTTCATAGCATCACCTAAATGTTTTCTACATGTTCAGCAAAGATCTTTCTGATATTTATAAAATTATCCGTCTAGACTAAAAACACCTTTGAAAAAATATTTAAAATTATGTCCATCAAACTTTTGATATTAGACAGTTTGTTACAAACTTAAAAGGATAAACGTTGAACTATCAAAAACATTTTCCTCTGAATAATACACGATACGATTTTAATAGTTTACTAATCTCTGTTTTTTCAATTCCAAGAAGAACAATATGTATTAACATTTTAATGTCACTGATGCCCAACAATGGATTTAAGTTCTTTGGTCTTGAGAATGATTGATTGCCTTACAGATTCTTAAAATGGATAAAGAATCTAGTCTAGTAGCCTTATGACCAAGAACTCAATAAAGACTTGATTATCTCTAGGGATATTAATTTATGCAATAGTTTCTATGTTTTTCTAGTTAAGATTTTCTTTCGATGCTGTTTAGTAGTTGGTATGTATCCTTGTATTTATTCCATGTTATGTTATGCCCAACATCTTCCGAGAATTTGTAAAGAATATGAGTTGCTTTTTCTGCAAAAATCCAAGAAGTAACTTTAAAATTTGTGGATATAAGGGTACCTGACTGGATCTATGAGGCCGCTTGAGGCCAAAACTCGCAGTTGTTTATCTCATTTACTGACATTTATAATTTTGTGTTTACTTTACTTTGATGGTTAATAGAAACAAAAACATAGAGGTGTTTTATTTAAAACGATAAACGAAAGCGAACCAAAAGTGCTAAATAAATAGCCGGAAGACAGATTCTTCAATGTTTTACCAAACTCATCACAGATTGAATTATAAACTGATATATAAAAAATATGCTCTAATTAGCAACGTACGACAATTTTGAGTTGTTTTTGAACTATTTATATACAGGGGATATCGGCAGACTTGAGAAAATTTAAAAAAACTTCAAACAAGCACTTGTCAATAAGGAAAAACTTCTTGATAACTTTATCAATAAACTAGCAGAGTGCCATGCGTTGTTCGGTTTTATTTAGGTCAAAATCTTTTGGAAGAAAAGAATCCGACCAATATTTTATAAATAACATAATGTTTATTAATATTACTTTATTGCTAAAATATTTCTCAATTTTCTTTATGAAATAATTCATAAATTAATAGAACAAAAAGTTTCTTTTATTTAACATAAATCATAATTTAAAGTATTACATTTATTTCTTACATTGATAGCCAATTTTTGAAGGCATCTTATTATTTCAGGAACCCAGGACATAAAACTCTCTTGCTAATCGGTCCATTTGATAAATGTTTTCCTATGACCCATCTTCACCCAACCTAGAAGAATGCGAGATATGGCCCATTTCTCAATACGGTATTTTTATTGTTGTTGTTGAATAATGTGGGAGCAGTTTTCAAATAAAATTTCAACACTTAAAGTGTCTAAACCAAAAAAAGGTTAAAAGTGACTGAAAACGATTAAACCCTCCATATTTTTAGTTCGACATTATTAAAACCTGCGCATTAAGTTTCATTTTGATCAGTATATTTTTAATCTATATTGCGGAGACATTGCCCCAACCTACACTCAAGGATTAGGTTAGGGCTTACTTACCCCCAACAGTACTTCATATCGGTTAATGAGGAACATGCTTATCAAGTTTCATTAAAATCGCTCCAGCAGTATTGAGTTTTAAATCAATCGGCCTACGTCTTTGCTCCACCCTACCTGAGGTTTCGGATTATCGTTTTTAACCCCTAAAGCGCTTCTGTCTATGAGGAACATGTGTATCAAGTTTCATCAAATTGCCCCATCCGTATCAAATTTCATGTCGATTGTCCATTTGCCAATTGCCTTTAAACGACTTTGTCCCACCCTAACCTCAGAGATTAAGTTGACGTCTATTTACCCCTGCAATAATTTTTGTTGGCTAATACGAAGTATATGTACCAAAATTAATCAAAATCGCTCTAGCCATATCCAACAGCATGTCAATCAACTTAAGGGTTTACATGTATTTTGACGCTTTCCCCCTCTTACTTTAAGGAATTGGATTAGCGTTTACTTACCCAATCGCTTCTTTTAGTCAGCCTGTGAGGAACATATGCAACCTTTGTCATCAAAATTGCCCAGCCGTATCAATTTTTATGTCAATCGGCCCATTTGTTATATGTATTTAAAAGACGTAACTCCATCCTACCATCAGAAAATGTATTAGCGTTTATTTACATATAGCGTATTTTTAATCAGCCACTGAGAAATGTATGTACCGAATTTCATCATAATCGGCCAAGCTATATCCAACAGCATATCAATCGTTCCAATAGTTTATATGTCAAATTCCATGCCAGTCTGCCCATTTATTAAATATATTTTAAACACTTTACCCCACACTATCCTTACGGATTGGATTAGTGTTTATTTACCCCAATAGTACTTTTAGTTGGCTAATTAGAAGTATGAGTACCAAATTTCATCAAAATCTCCCAAGATGCTGAAATCGTCAAGCGAGTCAATCGACCAATTTGTTTCATGTATTTTGGAGACTTTGCTTCACTCTACCCTGAGGG